>PVJL010021718.1:0-10200 GCA_004026885.1 Lyroderma lyra | reverse complement strand
GAGGAAGAAGGAAATATTCAAGACATAATTTAATACCTTGGGATATTATCCAATCACTATTTTTGTTGTTATTCTTTTTATTGTTGTTACTGCAATTGATGTTAAATTGTCATTAGCATCTCCAAAACTCACCCTTCCAACAACATACATAGACTTGAATTTTTATTTTCCAAGAAAAAAAAAGGATAGAGGTAAGTTTAAATTACATCTTTACCTTGAGAGAAATATCTTCAATTCAGTGCTATTCACTCAGCAGGACATTTGTTATCTTTAAAGCAATCAATCTCTCATTGAATAAATTATTCTACAACCTTGTGGTGAAAAATGAGGCAGACATTAAAAGAAGTGGGGGTGGTCTCTATGTGCTGCTACAAAACAATCTTAAAGACGTTAAATTTAGAAAAGCAGATAATGAAATGGTTTAATACCATTTGTGCGGTTGTTTTTAAAATAATTCTATGAAAAATTTTTAACATGCTTTTGAATTATAATTGATGTATAAATGTGGAAAATTTCTGGAGGCATACATTACCAAGTGTTGAAAGGTATTATTACCTCCGGTGAGTGGAACTGTGGGTTAAGGATCAAATAATCAATTTTAAGTGGATGTACTGTTTTATTGTTTGATTTTTTACCTTGCGTGTTAACATCATTTCATTATATGAAAATAAACAAAATTCAATTATTTACTCAACTACATTTAAAGGTCCGTGTTCCTTCAAAGCATAGGTAAGTTATGTCAACAAGAAGTACAGATTGATGCTTACAGAAATAAAGAAAAATATGGAAAGAGAAGTCACATTAGGTGGTGAACTTATTATACATCAAGTTGACAATGCACTGTAGAATTGTATGCCTGAAACCTATGTAATCCTTGCTAACAGATGTCACCCCAATAAGTCTAACAATAAAAATGAATTAAAAAAAAAAAAAAGAAAAATATGGCTCAGGCAGGGAAAATTAATTCAAAATCCTGTCCTTAAACTGTCTCCTTTCCCTGCAAGGTTTCTGAGAAATGCATATACACAAGAGGAAGTACAGGACAGAAGCAAGCACTTGATTGCTCTGATGCTGTGGCCCTGCACGCTAAGCCATGGCAGAGCACCTGGAGACTCCTGATGCCTGGGTTAGGCGAGCCTATGTAGCCTGGAATCAAAACAAAAATGGTCTCTTTAGCCCCTTTCCCTCCCATTCTTTCAGCCAAATATAAGTATGAGGTTCTCCTACCCCAAAGCAAGGAAGGCTGACACAGAACACACCAGAAAGAAAAACAATCAAGGCAATATGGCATTTGCCCTTACCCAGAGCCAAGCTATCTACAAAGTCTGAACCCAGAGTGCTCTTGAGAAATAGGCCTTCGTCTGGGGGCTCATCACTGGGAAGCTCCAAAGAGAGTTGAACCTTAGGACAGAGGCAGACCACACCCAGTACTGTTACCCTAGTCATCATCATTGACCCTGTACAGGGGCCTCCACTTTGGAGTGGGGTCAAATGCACTGTCCTGAGCCATCTTTGGTCAAAGAATAAAAAAGACAATCTACTCCTGCTAGGAGCCAACTACAAGTTAACTTTGTACAGAGTATTTCTTCAGTAGCCAGCTGTTTGCATTGGAGACACCATCTGGTTGGTGAAGTCACTTTCTAAAATGTATTTTTAAATGGTCACCAATGTGTTTACCTTGATTAAATGTCATCTTTCATTTCAGAATTAATTTGAATTAAATTTGGCTAGTATTCTAGAGGATGACAGATTATTTTAGTTCTGGTAGACACATTAATATTGAGAAGCTGACTGACAAAAAGCATAAAATCAAACAGAACTCTGAGGACTACACCATTGAAATAACAACAGCATCATCCTTAAGTGTTTTTCCACACAAGATAATAATTTAATGCACAACCCCCAACATTATCTCACTGCAAAAAGACACACACCCAAAATAGAGTCAGAGATCCAAACTGTGGCAGATGTTTCAAATGTTCATCAGGCTAATAATATTTGAACTATTAGTAACAGGTATTTATTCATAATATCTTTAACATCCATACATTCAGAATTTTAAAGAGTGCCTCGAAAATAATAGCCAGGCAATACATATTCATGGAATGAATGATCACTCAAAAGTTAAGAAGGCATAAATCAAAAGAATTTTTTCCTATTCTATGAACCCTGCTTATTAACATTTTTATTCAATTATCTCGATATTTTATTGTACCTCGCTTAATTATGTGTGGTTTTTATCACCTTTAGAATTGAAACTAACAAGTAATAATACATTTGGGCTGTGCCACTCCACTCCTTCTCCATCAGTTATATACAGGGTTCAGCACAAATAACGCCCCTTTCTTATGAGCTGGTAATCTATACCAAATCTTTTATTACAAAATCATAAGCATGTATGATTACAATTTTGTAATAAAATCAAAACTCAAGTCCGGGTGTTACTTCTGCTGGACCCTGCATTTAAGACCCTGCTACTAGTTTAAATTTCTAAAGAATTTAATGAATATGGTTAATAACTCAGAATTGAAAATGTAGATAAAAAATATCAATCTGAATGTTTTACACAATCCACATATCTGGATGTGTTTAACATGTCCATTTCCTGATGACAAATCCATTGATTAAACACAGGCATCTCTGGTTACTAAGATTGGAGAATAAGAATTAAAAATTCATGCAATGCCTGTGAAATCAAAGACCTGATCCTAGGCCAGTGTCAACTGTAGCAAAGGTGTTAGTTTAGTTTTGGGGACAGGATAACCACAGCTTCCTGCTGGTGGAGAACCCCACCCCGCCACCCAGCATGTAATTAACATAATGCACTAGAGCAGCTTCCCTGGCCCAAAGAACTGTCTTGGAAGAACTGTCTTGGGCCACACATAAAATACACTAACACTAATAACAGCTGATGAGCTGGAAAAAAAAAGTCACAAAAAAATCTCATAATGCTTTAAGAATTTGTGTTGGGCCACATTGAAAGCCATTTTGAGCAGCGGGTTGGACATGCCTGTGCTAAAGGATTGTTTGAGATGCATGTAGTTTAAAATAATGGTAGAATGATAGACTGGGGCCAGATAGTGAAGGGTGATATATTAAATTTTATTCTGTTACAATGTGAAACCATCAAGTAACTCACTGGCATGCTTTAGATCAGGAGTCAGTAAACAAACTGCTCAAGGCTCAACACTGGCCCACTGCCTGTTCTAAATAAAGTGTTAATAGAATGTATCCACACCCAATTCTTATATATTACCTATGAGTGCTTTTGGTCTGCAATGGGAGTTGAAGAGTTGCAATGGCCACCAAGACTGTATGACCCATACACTAAAATATTTACTCTCTGACCCTTTACAGGAAATGTTTGCTGACCCCTAATTAGACTAGTGTTTTAGAAAGAATTCTGATGGCAGAAGAGAAAAGATTAGACAGAGATCAAGGAAACAACTTATGAGGTTTATCACTTGTAAATGTTTTCATCATCTTCATTGAATGCAAGGTGGGGCTAGGAAAAGGCTTTGAGAACAAAAACCCACATTCTTACCGAACACTGCATGTACCTTGTAAGGTCCAGGGTGGAAAGAACTCTGAATCAATATTTTTAAATTGTCTCCCAAATTCCATAGTCCTTAGTCTACCAGAAGAATTAAAACCTCATCAAAATGCCTACCTTACATAGGATTTCATTGAAAAACCCCCAATCTTCTTTTAAGTACATACTTATACTCCGGCCTATATTTTTTAATTATTTAACCTCTATCAAGTGCAGAAGTTGGAGCACAAATCATACATAGATACAGATACAGATATAGAAATAGATAGATACATACATACATACCACAGTTCCTATCCTTGAAGAATCTGAGGTCTATTGGACTAAGTCATAAAAGTATATTCCCGGTTTCCAAATAAAGTAGTAACAGTGGCCTAAGAATTATGGAAATTAGAAATTATGATAATTTCTTTGTAGGAATACCAGTATCAATTAACCAACTGAATTTTCTATTTCAATCCAAACTTTGGGTCAAAAAAATGTCTATATCAGTATGTCCCAACCTGTTTCATGAAGGTATGGTTCCATTTCAAAAAAAAAAAAAAAAATGCAAAATTCCATTTATCTCTAAAGAATCCCAAAGCACATTAAAAGTGAAAAACTCTGAGACATTCAAGGATTTAAAGAAAAAATTCTGCATAGTTGTTTCCAAAACTCAATTGGCCATGGAAGTTTTTTGTACCTTCATACCTATTAACATCCCAGAATTTCCCATAATTGGGAGATGGTAATTACATACTTCCAAGCTGAAGAATTTAAATTTAACAATTAGCCACATGTATGTATTTGCCTATATGAATGTTGGACACATTGTAGCAGCTTACTTGCCTGAACCTTTTACTGAGTTTGTCCAGGCCCAACTGTAATCCAATCACCTGCACAAAGAAAGCAGCACTTGCCTGCAATTAAAAAAGAGAGAGAGACCATATTGAAAATAAGCTCTGCTACGTACAAGCAAGGTTAAAAAACTGCTCAAATTGTGACTTGTGGTTCCATCAAAAATCTATTTACAAGTGCTGCTCCCTGAATTTTATTGTTGTATAGCATACCACCATAAAAGTGTAAAAATTGTTAAGTATACAGGTAAATTATCACAAAATAAACATAGTTTCACAAGACCCATGGAATATGGGCAATGGTATCCCCATTAACAGGTGAAGAAATGAAAGCTTAGGGTTATTACTTGGCTTGGGCACACAGCTGGTCAGTAGAGGGTGCAGGAATTTAGAACAGGCTACATAACTCTGGTCCCCTGAGGTTACTTGGTAAACTACTACAGCCCAACCCTGCAAGACAAGTAAGTACAATGGCTTGTGCATTTGCTGGCTTGATTCTCACTTCTGTTTCACTTGCTTGTGCTGTATCAGATCTGCAAGTGTTCTGAACTTCCGAATCTCAGATTCTTCCAACCTTCACCTCCCAGACCTAACCACTCCTCCCTGATGGCCTGGCTTCCTGACCTCCACCTTGTTCTTGGCCACATTAAACTAACTCTCTAGTCTTTATTCCCTGTCTCCCAAATAACGGGCTTAATTCAGAGCCTTACATCTGCCTGGCTCTCTCCTGACCCCCTGCCGGCCCAGCCCAAGCCTGCTGTTGCCCACACAACTGCATCACAGACATTCCCAGGAGAGCGGTTGACATTTTTTACGGAAAACTATCTCAGTCACCCAGCACGTTTGCTGGCTTTCAGAGCCACTCCAGAATGAAGCAACATGTTATGTTTTCTAAGAGAGAAGGATCATGTCTCAATTTAACCGCACAACCCATTCAATTTGCTTAATTTAAGAGGAGACTCAGAGGTTTTTGCTTTTGTTTTGTTTTTTTATTTGTGTGTGTGTGTGTGTGTGTGTGTGTGAAGGGGTGAGGGTTGGAATCCTTGCAGTATTTTCCTATCTTCTCTTTTGAATTCTTAACTGTCTTTAATTAATTAAATGTGTTAACATCATGAAGCTACTTAAATTTCTTGAAGCAAAGGGAACTGAGCAGATCTTGCTGGTGTCAACAATCTATAGAACCATGGAGATCCTGTGATTTTGTGCCATTTGAATGTTCTTAACTCTAACATGGAAAGCCAAATCACAATGCACTGAATATTCTCAGCACTGCCCACTTCTGAGAAAAGGCCATACTGCGTATTGTGGGTCCTTGGAGGGTGCCACAGCAGCATGAGGACTAATGATGACTGAGTACCTCTGCTGTCATCATCTTAGTCCGTGTTAGTTTTCAATGGCTGTGTAAAGTGAACCCATAATCCAATGACCATTATTAGGCACACTCAGAACAATCTCTATAATTTAAAGCATAAGATTTTCTAACCAGAATAGAAAACATATAATTTATATTAAATACAGAGAAAAGACAGAGATATAAGCAACAAACAGATTTGATAGAGAGGAGAGTACACAACAGGGAAATTGAGGTAAATCTACACTAAACTTGTTTATCTAAAAATGTTTAAATGTTTATGAACCATTAAGGCATGTTCCAAATTGACTTTTTCATGCTTATTGTCACGGTTACCATTATAACTTATAAGTGTGTCTGCCTATTATCTATCCCATGTATCTCAGCATTTAGATTGCAAGTCTCTACACCAAAGGGAAATTCAGTTAAGTGGTGGCCCTTTGCTCAGCTTTTACTTTGGCTAACCACTATGCCAAATGCCTTACATTATCTCCCCGTGTTTCCCTCGTAGCAACTCTTTATAAATACTTCAAAAAACTGAGACACAGAGAGGTTAGGTAACTTATCCACAATCACATAGTTAGTAAAAGGGAGAGCAGAAGAAAAAAGAGAGGCAGAAGAAAGGTGGAAAGGATACGTAAAGAAGAAACTATACAACCCAGACAGGGCGATCATGATCAGTAGGGTGCACACGTGTGACCTCCTGGCTGTACACGCAGACTGGGGTATGTATGAACAATGATAGCTGTTCGTTAGACAAGAGAGAAGATACAGTGCTGTAAGAGAAGACACAATGCCATAAGTAACATATCTTATTTATGTTAATATAAAATACTAATATAATAAAACATAACTTACATGAATAAAAAAGATACAAAACTGAATGGACTACATAGTTATCTTTGTGTGGATTAGAATATGAGGATGTTTTAGGTCGTCTCTATTTCTTGGGGGTAGACTGTAATGGGCATGTAAGGCTTTAAAGAACTTTTAAAACAAAAAGAACTTTCATTAAAAAGGACTTGTCCCACTCCTATGTTAGCACAACCCAGGTCAGTGTTAATAAATACATTTTAAGAGGAAATGCTTTTTTCATTTTCACAGATAAATTGAAAGGGTCCAGTATTTACTTAGAGCAAAGGCAGATTTATCAAGCCAAATGTTTTAAATGCTCATCTAAACAACTAGGACCCTTTTGTTCCCTAAGACTATGTGTTAGATTTATTGGTTTGAAATCTCCTCATGACCACAATAAAAAAATAAAAGTAAATACTCTGAAAATATGCTTTCTGGTCTGAGTATTTTATTTCAAGTTAGACTTCTCAGTGTTTTTGTATAATTACAATCAGCCATTTCCCATAAATTTTTCAGAGCAGGGCTTAACTGCTAAGAGAGTGCCAGCTTCTGGGGCATTACCATGAGGTTTCAGTTGATGTCCTTTGTTATTTGAAAGGAATTTGTTTATAAAAGGAGGGATTCAAACCATCAGAGGCAACAAACAAATGCCCTGCACGGTTGAGTCTATTAGTTATCGATTCATGAATCATTTTTAAAACTCCTTTGAAGATCCTCAGACATCACAAATTTTGTTCAGTTCTGCTTTGCTATTGGTACCAGAAATCAGTCTCACAAATGGAAAATGAAGACAATGTCCTCCAAACTATTTAAAACACACATGCAACTAGATGCATGAGGCAAGACTGATGTAACAGGAGCCATGTTTTTGTGATGGTTCAATTTATGCATTGTATTATCAGCCCAGCACAGCATTATTGATTTAGAAGATATGGAATAACATGAAACCGTGACAACCCACAGCTTTGTGTGAGAGCAAAACCTCTGAGGAGACTGTCAATGATAACGTTATGCTTACACCCCCAACCATCTGGAGTAGAATTTGTCGTCAGTTCTTCACTGAACCATTTATGTTCTATAATGTGGCCTCTAATTATAATTAATTGGGCAATTCAAGTTCCTTCCAAATGAAGGTAGTAAGCATGTGTGATTTGGAACCATTAGAGAGGGTTTCAACACATGTCAGGGGGAATGTTTTCAGACATTTATAATGTGTGTCTCACTGGTGAAGGCTGGCATCTGAAATCTTCACCAGCGCTGGGGAGGTTAGGGTAGTCCAGGTCTGTACAAGCCTCTCCCCTGAAGTCCAGGGGAACTGGGGCAGAAAGATATCCAAATGGCAGGCTTCTACGCACTAGTAATCTGCTATTTCCCTCTTAGGAGAGATTGAAAAGAAACAAAACAAACCTTTTGATTTTCAGAAAAACAAAGGGTTTCATTCTCATGATTCATTCAACTGTAATTTGAAGTTATCAATTCAGTGTACGTTATAAAACTTAATTTTTATAAATTAAACAATTCATTGGATCTACTCATCCTTCTAAGCTAAAAAGAAGCCTGCAATATGTATGTGACTTCTTGGAAGATCTTCCTTCCATTAACAATGAAGATTCTACCTACTAGTTGGTATCTATCAAAAAATATTTTTTTGTGTCTCCATGCTCTGAGTTAAACCAACAAAATTTTGATGATTGTAGTATGATAGACTTGTCAACTTTTTCCCCTTACCTCTTTATCCATCCAGATTACAGCCAGTCTCTTTCTTCAATGTGAGTTTAAGTTTCCTGTCCTCCTAGAGCCATACCCTAAAGGGTTTGATCTCTATAACCTTCCGTTCTGATGCTCCCTAAATGTGTAAGCTCTCCCATCCCCAATCTTCAAACATGCACTCTGGAACCTCATAGAGGTCTTCACCCTGTATTTTCTCCCCACATTTCATCTTCCTTCCTGCTTTACTTCACTGCCTTGCCCCTAGATCCACTGTGTCAATCATCCTTTTGCCACTATCTCCAACCCCCTTAAACTTCTGCCCAAATCTCGCAGCAAAACTCCAACCCTCAGTAACCCAACCGGCCACTTTCACTGCACTCACACATAGGTCACTGAGAACTTCCAGAGAATGTCACCTTTTTCTATTGATACCAAACTATTTATAATCCCTTGTGTTTTCAGGCCTTTATAATGTTCTATATATTATTCCTCCTGAGATCCATTTCTCTTCCCCTTTTCTTTGCTAACCTTACTCCTAGGTCAACACTTGATCAGGAATACAACCGCTAAGAAGTAGCTCCTGGTTCTGTTCTATCCACTGACGTCCCCATTTAAATGTTCCTCATCTGTACTTCAAATTATCCTGTGCATGACTCTAACACAGCATTTATCTAACTCAATAGTAATTACTGTTTTACCTACCTATCTTCTCCATTAAGCAATGAGTTCCTGAGGGAAAGAATCCTAGAGAAATGAATTCTAGCTCGATACGTTATCAGAATCCCCAGAAGTGCTTTTAAAGTACACATTCAAGATGTTACTTAGATCTGCTGCATCAAACTATCTGGGGGTGAGATCCAAGAGTCCATATTTGTAAAAGCATCCTTGGGTAATTGTGATAATCAACATGATTGGACTTTATACTTGCCTGGAGTACATTCTATAGTACCTAGCACAAAACAGTTGCTCAGTAAGTTTATAGCAGGACAAAAGGGAAAAGGAGATGAAGGGAAGATAGCTGCTAAAATGACTTCCAATGCAGAGCCCCTGGTACACATGTCCTAAGGACTTGCTTCCAATGACCTGAGTCAGACAAAAGAGATGAGATGGCGTTTCCAAGGTTAGGATTGTTCATAAACAACAGTATACATTAAATAAAGTGTCTTTAAGCAGAACCATACAAAAAAAGAAGGTTAAGTACAGATTAGGTGATGAAAATATGACCAAAGTTTCATAGGAACCTAATCCTGTGTTTCCCCTAAGAGCAATGATTCAGTATCTGCTAATTCTGCTTTATAGAACATGACTATCACGAATAACAAGAATCAACTGTACTAGAAAATTTGCTTTAAAAGATCCATCCATTTATTTATTTAAATGGAGAGGTGGTACTCATAAGACCTCAGTGTCTTAGGATATGGTATGAATGTGAGGATGGAGAAGTGAGTGTGAACTCTTCTTTCTATAAGCTGATGTGAAAGGAAGACAAGATAGGATGACAGCCAAATGGAGCATAAAAGCGAAGACTTATCTATACAGTGAGTTTATCTGCATGTTGAAAGATGACGCAGTTCAGTTAGCCATTAAAGAAAGAGGAAAAGTGGAGGCAACTAGGGCTCAAATCTTAGACTGTCTGGGAAAAGGCGAGCTCTACAGTGAGATGGTAGATTGTCTTTGAAATCAGGGACACTACTACCTTGGAGACAGAGGGGAATCAGATAAGGAGGAATGATGATCTCCAGGTCCATCCACTTTGTTGCAAATGGCAATATTTCATCTTTTCTTACAGCTGAGTAATATTCCATTGTGTATATGTACCACAGCTTCTTTATCCAGAACAAAATGGATGGACCTGGAGATCATCATGCTTAGTGAAATAAGCCAGACAGAAAAAA
>PVJL010021717.1:0-10207 GCA_004026885.1 Lyroderma lyra | reverse complement strand
GGGCGGCAGCCTTCGCGCGTCCGCCGGAGCCCGGTGTGGGACACCCGCCACGAAAATGTCCCGGCGCCACGGAGGTCTGGCCGCGCTCTGGTGCCTCGGGCTCCTGGGGGGCCTGGCGCGCGTCGCGGGCACGCACTACCGCTACCCCTGGAGGGGCTGTTACCCCTGCCACCTGGGCCAGGCCGGCTACCCCGTGAGCGCCGGTGACCAGAGGCCAGGTGGGCGCCGGCGGAACCCGCGAGGGGCGGGCGGGACGGGTCCCTGCTCCGCCTTGCAGGCCCTTTGTTTCCTCTTTTTAAAGTTTGCGCGGGGCGCTCAGAGAGGCTGGAGGGAGCGGGTTGGGGGCAGTGCCCCAGTGCCCTGAGTCATCCGATGTGCCTGTCCCTTCCTGGGATGTGCCTGTCCCTTCCTGGGCTGGCCGCGGCGGCAGCTGACAGCGGGAGGAAACTCAGCCCCTGCCTCTGCCCGTGGGCCCGCTGCGCTGGCAGCTCTGGGGGGCCAGCCAGATGGAGGCTCGAGAGAGAGGCCCTGGAGCCCTGTTGCAGGGTCTCCCCTTCCCGGGTCCCCAGAACCTGGGCCCGCTGGGGGGTTATGTGTGGATCTGGCAGGTGCTGGCCTTTCTCCCTGCCCCCAGCCCCCACCCCTTGGAGTGTGCTCAGCCCGGTGGGCTGCAGCGTCTGCTGAAAGGACCCCAGCAGCCAGCGCCCTTCCCTGGGTCCCCCCTGCCTCCCCTCGTGGTCCCCGTCTGGTACCCACGCTGGGCCAGCCTCCCTGCAGGAAGCCCCGCAGAGCTTGGAGTCAGGCATCCTCAGGAATTCGAGGTGGGGTGTGCTGTGAGTCATCACCTAGATCCCCGGCCGGCAGGCGTGCCTCTCCAGGCCCTTGAGGCCCCTTGTGTGGCTCTGTGCAGGGCACCTGGTCTCCTTGGAGACAGTGGCCCTACTCGACTGTCCCCTGGGCCAGTCCCTGCCGCTCTCCATGGCAGAGGGCACCCAGAGCCCTGAGCTGCAGGCCCCTGAAGTGGCAAAACCTCCTACCTCTCCTGGCTTTGTCAGCAGGCCACCTGGGACCCAGGCTCGGTCCTCATGGGGTTCCCAAGCCGGGCCAGCACGGGTGGCACCGAACACCATGACACTGTGTAGCATCCCACTCGGGGGCTAGGCAGGGCTGGACTTTGGGGAGCCGGGAGCCCCTGCCCTGCTCCAAGGCCTGTATGGACTTGTGGAGGGGAGAGGGGAAGGGCCCTTGCATAACGGGGCGCACTCCCTGGAGGCGAGGGACCTGTGGCACGTTTTGGGGAAAGGCGGGACTCCAAGCTTGCTCACCACCGTGTGTAGTCCTGGCAGGGGCCCAGGCTCACTTTTGCCATCGGTGTGCAGGAGGCTGCAGAATGGGGGTACTTGGGGTGCTTTCAGCCTGGGTAGCCGATTGCACCCCAACTGTGTGTTCCTGGGCCAGGGGCTGGTTGTAGAGACACCGTGGGCTCCCAGCAGCCTGGTGGGGCTCCCCGAGAACCCCCACCATGTCCCTCCAGCTCAGCAGACACCACAGGGCCAGCCAGACTCTATCAGTGTGTGTGACAGTGCCCATCACCGGCTGCCAAAGTCCCCGGCCACGCGTGTCAGCCAAGGGCAGCAGGAGGACCACGGGGACTTTCCTGCAGACCCTGGCTCGGCTGCTAACAACGCCCCACTTGGGCCGCGCCTGCCCAGAGGCGTGGCGAGTGCCTGGGCCCGGCGCTGTCCATGGACAGAGCTGGTGAGCACGGGACGGGAGGCAGCCTGCAGGTCCCTTCCAAGCTGGGGTGCCCACACCGCCGTGGGGCCGGCCCCCCTGTACTGCCCGGGAGAGCCATTTCCAGGGGTGGTTTCAGTCTAACGTGCCGACACTCCGCTGGGGTCCGCATTTGTGATGTCCCAGAGCGGGGCTCCCTGTGTACATGAGGGAAGCCTGTGGATGGGGCCCAATGGATTGCAATTTCTCGAGGCGCCCAGGAAGCAGACAGCCCCCCCTAGAGAGAGAACAGGCCCACTGCGGGGGTCAGGAGGCCGGGCTGGCCAGCCAGCACCAGGGGTCTCGATCCAGCTCAGTGGTTTGAACCCCATGGCCTGTGGCTCGGGAGGGGACTCCAGACATAGCAGTGACATGCTCTGTGTTCAGTTCCTGTGCCCACCGTGACCAGTGCCACCACCGCGCAGGTCTCGTCCCTTACAGCTCTGGGGCTCGCAGTCTGCAGTGGGCTCAGTCCCAGGTGAGGGCAGGCGGGCTCCTCCTGGGGGCTCTGGGGAACCTGTTCTAGGCCTTTCCAGCTCCTGGGGGCGCCTGTGTCCCTGCCTCTCAGCCCCTCCCCCCACCTTCAAGGTCGGCAGTACAGCCTTGTCACATCTCCTTTCCTGTGACCCTCCTGCCACCCTCTTCTAAAGACCATGCGGTGGCGTTGGGTCACGGGCACACTGCAAGGGAGCCCCGCATCTCATGGGCCGTACCCTTGTCCCACCGGCAGGGTCTGTTGCCATGGGAGACTTGGGGGTTAGGAAATGGACCTCTTTGGGGGCCACGTTTAGCTGACCACATGCTCCTTAAAGACCACTGAGCCTGTGGCTCCTCAGGCCTCAGACACAGCCCCAGTCACAGGTCAGCAACTATGGGGTCATCGGAGCCAACTGTTCTGCCACCACATGGCCCGCATTGCAGGTGGGGCAGGCAGGGCTTAGGTGACTCAGTGAGATCCCAGGACTGGAGGCGACCCCAGCAGGAGGTCGTCTGGCCAGGTGCTCCCCCCTGCCCCCGTGAGCAGGTGAAGAGAGGCCTCCAATCCTTCAGCCTTGGACTGACCCGCTGCCAGACAGACTGACCACAAATAGCGGCTGCTGGAGCCGTGGCTGAGCCTCACCGCCCCATCCCGTGCCCCCGGTCACAGTCCCTGCGTCCCCCAGCTGGCAGGCCCCCCCGCCAGGCAATGCAGCTTTGGGGGTGGGAGGGCTTAGGCCTGGGGTCGCTGTGCCAGCCCCGGCCTGTGTGTTTCGGGGTGTCTGAGAGTGGCCGGGCGTGCGGGCGGGACACTGAGTCTAAATGTCCAAGCAGCAGAGGGGTGAGGAGAGCGCCGTCATGTGGGCACTAGGTGGGGCAGGGTCTGCGGGGCCAGCCCAGCTGCGGGTCCCTGCCAACCCGATGGCCTGCGCCTGTCCCAGCGCCCCCACTGCTTCTCCCCCGACTGTTTGTCATTTTGGTGCCCTTTCAGCCTGCAGGGTTGCCGGGCTGGCCCAAGGGGTGGCCGCTCCTCCTGGGCTCCCACGTGTCCTGGACGGTCCGTGCAGATGGCCTGGGAGCTGGAGGACACGGTCCCCGGGGCGGGCTTGGCTCCCCCACCCCCAGCCAGGTGTCTGCGGGGCCCAGGGGCGGCTGTGCTCTCTGGGTACAGTGTCCCCTGAGTTGGCCTCTCCCTGAGCCCAGCACCTGGAGTGACCCCAGGGTGGGTGTGAGGTCACCCGCCGGCCTGCTCACTGAGCGCTAGCCCCTGGGGCCACGTCTGGGCACACAGGTGTCCTGTCTCCCTGCTTTGCCTGTGTGCTGAGCAAGGCCTCGTCCCCACGCGGCCTGGCCGGGGCTCGGGGCTCGGACGTGCTGCAGGCCCGGCCCGAGGAGGAAGGCTGTGGGCCTGCGCCGGGGCCCGGGGTGGTGTCCTCGGTGAGGGGTCCTGCGTGGGGCGCCCCGGGCGGGTGCTGGCTGTAACCCCCTCCCTGTGTCCCCACAGATGTGGATGAGTGCCTCCTGCACAACGGCGGCTGCCACCACAGGTGTGTGAACACACCCGGCTCCTACTTGTGCGAGTGCAGACTCGGCTTCCGGCTGCACGCGGACGGCAGGACCTGCCTGGGTAAGCGCCTCCCGGGCCCCACACCGCCGCCCTGCTCGGGCTGCTGGCCCCTGGCCGTCCTGCTGTGGGCTGCGTCCTTGCGCTCCCGGGCCTGGCTCAGAGGCAGGGCTGACACCGTAGCCCCACGGAGCCCCGCGCCTGGCCTGAGGGAGCTCGGACAGGCCCCGAGGGCCCAGCTCCCCCACCCCAGGCCGGACCCTGTGACCCCGGGGCGCGTCCCACCTGCAGACACACCTGAGTCTGGCTGGGATGCCCAGGTACCTCCCAGGGATCGGGGGAGGGCTCTTACACCATGGGGAGGAGCCCCCGGGCCACTGTCCTATTGGGGGCCCGCTGCAGCAGAAGCCAGGGTGGTGGGTCCCTGGGGACCCAGGCCAGCTGTGCTGTCCCCAAATGCGGGGGAGACTCAGATGCTCACTGGGCGGCCAGGAGTCTGGCCAGGAGGCCTGGCCCAGGGTGGGGCGGCATGAGACCCCTGCGGCCTGCAGGGCTGGTGGGCTTCCTGGGCCTCCAGGAGCCGGGGCTGGGCTGTGGCAGGCGGGGCAACTGAGCACTGGGGCCCTGGCCCGCAGTTCGTCTGCGGGGTCTTTTTGCCTTGGGGAACGGGCTTGAGGGAGGTGCCTGGGCTTCCAACTGTGGCCCCTGACAGCTCTGGAGAGTCACATGGGACAGAAGCGGGTGAATGGGAGAGCCAGGTGCCTACCGGGGTGGAGGCTGGGGAGGCTGCAGGTGTGGAGCAGTCAGGGCCCACCCCTCGACCCCCCACCCCTCTCCTGGCTGGCTCTGGACACAGGTGCTGTGGGTACAGGGCTGGCCTCCCCCTGCTGGGGGCCCGGCGGCAGGGTGCCCTGTCCTGCCCTGGAGACGCAGAGTGCTCTGAGCGGCCTCCTCCCTGCCTGCCTTGCTGCTGTGTGGCAGGCAGCCTGCCAGCCCCGGGGGGCCCCCAGCACACACTCACATGTCCAGGCCGCCACCGGGGGAGCGAGGCAGCTGCCCTGTAAAGTTTTTCTGGGTCGGAAAGTGGAAACAGATGCAGGAATGTTATGATGTGCTTCAGACAGAATGATGGGGGTGCAGCCCATCGGGTCGTCCACAGGGGCTCCCGGGTGGGGCCCAGTGCAGGGCACTGCTCAGCCCACGCCAGGCTGCTGGGTCTCTGAGGGTTCCCAGGGGGTGTGGGACCCTGCCCCTCCTCTGGAGCTCCCAGGGTGCAGGGCCTGGGGAGGGTCACCATCCTGGGCCTCAGCAGACATTTACGGGAAGAATCCGTGTGGGAGTCACACCCCGCCTCTGCCCAGCTGTGGGGCGGTCTGCGCAGCTGGGGCGCAGCTGCTCCGGAGCCCTCCCCCGGGGCCTGCTGGCATCCTTGCGTGGCAGCCTGTTGTAAGCTCTCCTGGGACTTTGCAGGTGGCCAGAGAACAGGCCTGGGCACCTCCCCCCCAGCAGTGTGAGTGGGGATTACAGAGGTGCTGAAGGTTGTGGGTGGAGAAGTTACCCCAGGGGACGTGAGGGTCCTTCCACAATGCAGGGTGAGACTGACCTGTGTGCTGGGAGCTCTCAGGGTGGGGCCCGGAGGGATCTGGGAAGCCCTGGAGGAGACTGCACTTTAGAGGGGCCTTGAAACACACAGGGAGGGCCTTGAAACACTCTGGGCCGAACTCACCTCCAGGGTAAGGAGAGGACAGGAAACGCACAGCCCCCATGCGTCTCTCCCTTGCAAAAGGTCTTATGCAAATAAAACACAAAGAGGTTTCAATTCTTAAAAGTATGGAAATATTATAAAACAGAAAAATGTGTCTTAAAGCAAAATTGCAAAACCCTGTTGCAAAGTCCCAAGTGGTGGCAGAAACCCATAGGGGAGGCGAGGGCTAAGGGGGCTAACGGGGGGCAGAACCCAGAGGCTGGCATGGGATTCGAGGTGCAGGGCGGGCTGGGAGGGAGGAGTGAGGCCGGGTCTGAGCCTTTGCGTGCAGGGCCCCGAGGTGGGTGGGTGCTGACAGGGCAGCCCAGCCTGGGCCCTCAAGTTTGCTTCAGGTCTGAGCATGGTTGTGACTTGCAGGACCAGTGGGCAGGGGTCACTGGGACGTGGGTGACCCGAGGGGCCTGGAAACGTCACCCCCACCTCCGGGCCTGGTCCCGGCAGCCGGCCCTTCTCTGACCTGCACAGCCGGCGCCTGAGCAAATCTGCCTGGTCGAGCCACCCGGGACCCTGGGCACAAGTGGGGCGAGGTGGCACTGGGTGTGGGTCCCTCCTGTGCCTAGCTGGGGAGCCTCTGGAATGTTAGAACGTGTGCGGCAGAGTGCTGGGCTCGGGACGCTGCCTGGCGGGCCAGGACCCCGTCCGCCTGTGCCTGCCATCCCCCCGCCCCCCGTGGGTTGCTCCTGGGCCCGTCTCAGGGCTCTGCCTGTCTGGAGGGGCCCCTTCTCGGCCCTGCCACAGCTCGGGGTCCTCCCTTAGCCCTGCTGCCTGCCCAGCCGGCCCTCAGCTCTGGGCTCCCGCCCCGCCCCCGGGAGCCCGCCTGCCCTGCCAGGGAGCATGGCTGGTTCCCATTACAAGTCCTCGGCTGGCGGGTGTTGTGGACACTTTAGAGGCCGGGGTGGGCCGGCCCGCCAGCTGGAGAGCTCTGGAGGGGTGGGGTGGCTCATCCAGAGCTGTCCCAGGTGAGGCAGGCGCCCTTGGGTGTCAGGGCAGCGTTGGGGGAGGTGGATGCGGAGGGGCTCAGAGGCCAATGGGGCATGGCTGCCCAGGCCTCGAGTCTCTGCTGCTTCCCCCCCGACCCCCCCAACCCCCGACGAGCCACGGTCAGGTGTGGCCAGGGGACAACGCCTTCCCCACCCCACCCAGGGCTGGCCCCAGGAGGGGCTCTCAGCGCAGGCGCCCCACCCACGCCCGCACGTGGATAGGACGGCTTCCTGAGTGCTGTCTCCTGGCACACAGCATGGACCCAGCCCCGGGCCCCCGGCCTCGCCCCTGCCCTGCGTGTGGACGCCACGGCCCTGCGCAGCACCCGCCTCTGCTCTGGCGCCTGTGCACATGACAGTCAGCGGCCTCCCCAAGTCCCCTTGAGGCCGGTGACCACCAGGGCATCTTGGGTGAAGCCTTGTCCCCCGGCAGCCCCAGTGCTTTACTAATGGGACGCAGGTTTGCTCCAGATCCAGGCCTGCGGGGGC
This sequence comes from Lyroderma lyra, assembly GCA_004026885.1. Lineage (NCBI taxonomy): Eukaryota > Metazoa > Chordata > Mammalia > Chiroptera > Megadermatidae > Lyroderma > Lyroderma lyra. Next base: position 3,159 of record PVJL010021717.1, on the reverse strand, counting down.
ACAGACCGCACCCCAGTCTTGCGGTTTTGCTCCAGAGCACGGGGTCGACCCTTCCCAACCACACGGCCAGTAGCAGAGACTCGATGGAGCTGTCCGGGGCTCAGCGCCCATGCTGGGCACCCCGCCTCGCTCAGCACCTCCTCCCTGGACACGGCCCGCACCCATCCCCCCGGCACACAGGCACCCACTCGGCCGGCCCGGCCTGGGAGAGCCTTGCCCTGTAGGCGCCTGAGCGTGGAGGCCTGGACCCCTGTGCCCTGGGACTGGGATGCGGTCCTGGCTCTGTGGCCTCACGCAGTGCTGTCTCCGTGGCCGCTGGGAGCAGTGGGCAGGAGCTGCACTGGTCCGTCTGGAACTGGGGGCCAGGCCTGCGGGCCGTGGTGGCTGTCCCCACACCTGCCCAGCCTCTGGGTCCCGGGCACCCTGCATTATAAGCTGGGTGGCACTGGCCTCCACAGAGGGCCATCTGCTCTGTGGCGCCTCTGCGTCCCACCTAGGGGCTGCTGGGGCAGAGGGTTCAGAGATGGGCTTGGTCCTGCCTCCCCTGTGTGTGGCCCCCAAAGCAAAGCCAGGCCCGGAACCGACAGGAATGGCGTCACCCTTCGAGGCCCCTGCTTCTGGGACAGAGGTGGGAAGGAGAGGCTCAGAGTGGCCCTGTGGGTCCTGGGGCTTTTCCTGCAGGAGCTGGTCACATGCCACCCTCTGCCCCATGGAGCCCCTCGGCTGTGCGGTTCTCCCGGGCTGACCTGGGCCCCTCTGTCCCCAGCCATCAACTCGTGCGCTGTGGGCAATGGTGGCTGCCAGCACTCCTGTGTCCAGCTCACGGTGACCCAGCACCGCTGCCAGTGCCGGCCAGACTTCCAGCTGCAGGAAGACGGCAAGCGCTGTGTCCGTGAGTGTGCGCGCCCTCGGGAGTGGGGCGCTGCGCCTGGGCCCCCCATCCTTCACCCCCCCCCCCCCCGACCTGCCCATGGACGCTGTGGCCTGAGCCCTGGGCCGGCGCTCAGGCGGGAAGCCCCTCCCTGCTTGGCTGCTGGGGCTGGAAGGGGCCTCCGGGTGGGGAGGCCGTGGGCATCGCCCAGCCCCTGGGGCGTCGGCGAGGACGCGCATCAGGCTGTGCCCTGGGGCGGCACGTCTGTGCGGGCAGGGAGTTCCGGACGGGGCGTCCTGCATGGTGGTCCTCGGCTCTGAGACCCACCCTGGGCTCTGCGGGGTGCGTGGGACCCAGGGCCCGGCTGCTGGCAGAGGAGGCGGGCACCCTGCCCTTGGGCCTCGGGCCACTTGTCAAGAAAGAGGGGCTCTTCTAGTGGAGAAGATGGAGCAACTCCGGGGTCCCCTGAGATATGAACACGGGGTGCGGGGAGGAGCCGGTGCTGAGACATGCCCCCCGACCCCTGGCCTGGGTCCCAGGCCAGCAGTGAACATGGGTGGTCCTGAGGGACTAGGCCAGCAGTGGGTGCAGAGTGGCCTGGTGTCACGGGGCTCCAACATGGAGGAGAGGCTTGGGAGGAGCTAGCAGGCACCCTGCTTTCTTCTTGGGGTGTCTCCAGGGCTCCCACAGCTGGAAGGAGAGAGACCCACCGCTCCACCTGTCCGCAGGGAGGGGTGAGAGCACTGGGTAGGGGCTCATGGGAGGCCCTGGGCCAGGCACCTCGAGTCTGCCAGCACCCCCCGCCCCCCACCTGCCACCCTCTCTCTTCCCTTTGCCTCCGTGGCCCCGGCCCGGCCCGTGACTGCAGGGAGGAACCCATGCGCGGACCGAAATGGCGGCTGCATGCACACGTGCCAGGCGCTCCGGGGCCTCGCCCGCTGCGAGTGCCACGCCGGCTACCGGCTGGCAGCGGACCGCAAGGCCTGCGAAGGTGAGAGTCCCTGGCCTTGCGGGGGCCCTGAGTCCCGGGGGGGTCCCCTCCACACTGAGGCGCCACCCTGGGGGCGCACGTCCCAGAGCCCTCCCCCTTGTCGTCTCCCGTAGACGTGGACGAGTGTACCACGGGGCTGGCGCAGTGCGCCCACAGCTGCCTGAACACCCGCGGGTCCTTCAAGTGCGTGTGCCACACAGGCTACGAGCTGGGGGCCGACGGCTGGCAGTGCTACCGTGAGTGCGCAGCGGGCGGCGGGCACGGGCCGCGCAGGCTGTGCGGGCGCTGAGGGCCGCAGCACGGCTCCCAGACCCCCGCGGGCCGCCCGCCGGCTTTGGCCGAGGGCCAGGGCCTCCTTGTCAATCAAGGGCAGTGGTGGGTGGGGCTTCCTTGTCAATCAAGGGCAGTGGTGGGTGGGGCTTCCTTGTCAATCAAGGGCAGTGGTGGGTGGGGCTTCCTTGTCAATCAAGGGCAGTGGTGGGTGGGGCGTGGGGGAGGGCCCTGGAGGGGCCGGAGGGCAGGGGGTCCAGAGCCCCCCCCCCCTCCCCGGGAGGCCCGTGCTGCCCGTTTCCCGGCCGAGTGGGCCTGGGGGCTCTCAGCTGGCTGTTGGAGCGGGGAGGACCACGCTAGGTGGGGGTGTCACCCCAGACCCTGTCCCACACGCCGTGCGGTGGGTCTCGTCTCAGGGATCGAGATGGAAATTGTCAACAGCTGCGAGGCCGACAATGGCGGCTGCTCCCACGGCTGCAGCCACAGCAGCGCGGGGCCCCTGTGCACCTGCCCCCGGGGCTACCAGCTGGGCGAGGACCAGAAGACGTGTCTCGGTGCGAGCGTCCTTCCAGACCCCGGGGCTGCCACCGCCCGAGCTGCGGTGGGGGAGGGGGGAAGCTCCCCTGTCACCAGGGCCGGCTCTCTGCCTGTCCTCTGCTCGCCCCCCGGGGGCCTTGGTGATAGGCAGCATGGTGACCCGACTGAGTGCCCCTCACCCCAGTGACCCCATCAACACAGCTCCGTGCTGGGAGTAGCACCCACAACGCTGTCCTTCCCGCAACAGGGAGACCCCACCTCCAAGGTGGGCTCCCCACCACCCCCACCCCCAGTCCAGCCCTCACAGCAGGAGGGATAGCGCTGGGGCCCTGATGTGTGTTCCCTGGGTGTCTGTGTGCATGAGGGGGTGTGTGCAGTGATGTGGGGGTACATGGGGTGGTGTGGGGTACATGCGGTGATGTGGGGTGTGTGCGGTGATGTGGGGTGTGTGCGGTGATGTGGGGGTGTGTGCGGTGATGTGGGGTACGTG
>PVJL010021716.1:0-10208 GCA_004026885.1 Lyroderma lyra | reverse complement strand
GTCCCCGATAGGCGGGGACCACGATCACATTCAGCAGGAAGCAGATACAGACGACGAGACCTCACGTCCCTCAGCTTCCCACAGAGAGTTAGGGGGATCACACACCTCTCGAGAGAAAAGTGTGGCAGGCAGACAGAAGAGGGGGATCTCGAGACCCCTCCCATGGGACCCACCATGCTGGAGTAGTCACCACCCTGATGACACAATTTCAGGAGTAATCCCCACCCCAGCCCAGGCAGCCCCAGGAGGTAATTGAGTTTGGAAAGAAAACGTGGGCAGTGAAATGGTGATGTCACGGCCCCCTGCCAATCAAAGATGTCAATCGGAAGTCCCCGCGCCCACGAAGCTGTAGCCCCTTTAAAGAAGAGGCATTGGAGCTGCAGAAGCCTCGATCACGGGGGGCCTGGGCCGCTTTCCTGCACTTTCCCTTTGAATGAACCATCTTCCTTTCACCTTATTTTCCTTTTAATAAACTGCCTCCTGGTTTCACCTCTCCACCCTGGTGCGTGTCCCGTTCATTTCTTTGCTCGAGACGCCGAGAACCTGGCCGAGAAGGGCCCACCCCCGGGAACAGAACTACGAGAGACCAAAGTCCACGTGGGAAACGCTCTTGGCCCTTTGTTCTTCCGTGGGGAAAGATGGCGGTGCTCGCGGGGCCACTCAGCGCCCTGGCTCTGCCGGCGGACTTCTGTCCCGCTGGCACGGAAGGCGAGGGGACGTCACAGCACACGTAGCCGACATCGTTTGCAGGATTTCACATCCCCGTCGGTCATTTCCCACTGGCCTGGGGGACACGGGGAAGGCTTGCAGCTGGAGGTGGGGGAGGGGCTTGCAACGTGTGCCTTTCTCAAACCAAAAGGCCGTGACAAATGCCCTTTTACATGTAGTCCGTTCCCAAAACGCCTGGTCATTTGCTGCACAAGTTGTTTATGAACGGTGCAAACCTCCTTTCCTGCAGAAAGTCCGAGAAAGACTGGCGTCTCGGTGCCTCGGGGCGATGCTCCAGGGCTCGGCTCACCTGGGCAGCTCGGCTCCGACAATGTCTCTCGGGCCCTCACCTGTGTCACCGTCGTCTTGCGGAAAGGACACGCTGAATGCCGTGTGAAACCCCCCAAAGTCAGACAGCGCTGAGGACTGATGGCTCTTGGACGGACGTCCCCAGAGCTCGACTGCTTGCCGGACGCGGCATCTCTCAGGACGTGAATTAGGTTGCGAGTATCCGAAACCGCCTTCTGCACGGCTCAGCCATCCCAGCTGTCACCAGCGTCACACACACGCCATGCTCTTTAAGGAAGGGACGAAAAATGCGTAACTGGTTAACGCTGGAGATGACCTTTAGGGGAAAGACCAGGAATTTTAAAAATGCTTTAAAGAGCGTTTTTTCTAGATGAGGGAAAACTTGAGATGAAGAGGTTTTCATTTCTAAATCTAATTGTTTGTCATTCGCCTTCTACACTTACTGCACCAAGCAGGCCACTGTCATGTAGACACAGGAGACACAACAGACTGAATATGAAACATTTAATCTCAACCGGGGTTACTCTGCAATTAGAGAAGAATTTCCTCTCCAAGTTCACTTGGAGAATCACTGTCCTGGCGTTCTCGCCCATCCCGGCGTCCCCGTCACACCTGTAAAAGGTTTTCTCACTCATCAGGTGCGGATGTTTATCCATCTGAACCCTCACAGACGGAGAGGTCACGGAGCCCACGCCCCGGGTACCCAGCAGCCACGGCACCGAACACCACCGTGGAGCCTCGTGGCGAACGCCGTGCTGGTGCCACGTGTGGAAGCGCAGCAGCCAGCCCATTGCACGTCCAGAGGCAGCTCCGCCGTGACGCGGGCGCCCTGGCCCCCCAGAGGCAGCTCCGCCGTGACGCGGGCGCCCTGGCCCCCCAGAGGCAGCTCCGCCGTGACGCGGGCGCCCTGGCCCCCCAGAGGCAGCTCCGCTGTGACGCAGGCGCCCTGGCCCCCACGCTACCTGCGCGTCGCGGTGACAGACTGAGCACAGCCTCACGGCCTTCGCTCCACAAGGCTGACGCTCCTGCCACCTGCTTTTCCGTCTCGCGCCACCGGGTACCATGTGACCTGGAAAGAGCCCTGGTCGTCTTCCGTGTCCTCCGTCTCTCACGGACTCTCGGAGAATTTCCGTCTTCCGGAAGCCAGTGTTTGGTCTGTTCTCGTAACTTCTGATGCTCAAATGGAGCACAATGGCCAGTAAGCACACACGCTGGTGGCAGACCAGGGAGAGGAGGACCTTTCCGGGTGGTGTCCTCGGCCCGACGTGGCATGCCAGTGCTCGTGAGCCTTCGTGTTACGGAACTGTCACTGCTCGTGTGGGAGAAGCCTGTCTGACGTGCCGTGTGCACGTGCCGAGATGACTCCATGAGCCGGACCTGGGGTCCAGTGCTCCTCTGCGAGTCACCGCCTGTGACGGCTCGTGGGCGGGTTACTGACCCCGTCCCTGAGCCTCAGTGGTCATTCCATCACCTTCTATGGATCCAATGCAACAGCCCAAGGCTCGGGGCCTGGCTCGGGGCGCGGCAGCCAGAAGGCCTTCAGAACCCGTCACCACGACCACCCTCGTCCTCAACAGCAGGGGACGCAGGCCCACGAGCTGAGGTGTCCACTGAGAGGCGAGCTGGGCCAGCCGCTCGGAGCGGAACACTGGGCTGGTGGGGACAGTGATTGTCCCTCCACTGAATTTTAGCTGGAAGCAGTGGCTGCAGACCCCACTGGCATCAAAGCGCGGGAGGCAGAGAAACAAGGGTGTCCAACGCGGTCTCTTCCCGTCCCCGGGGACCGACGCATCTGCTCTCCGCCCCGACACACGGCACGGCACCCGCAGCCGAGGCCCAAGGCCTCTGGGCACGTGTCACCCGGGACCTCACCCAGCAGGGCCCGTGCGGGAAAGCCAGGGGCTCGGGCCGTCCTCCGATGAGGGTCAGCCCTGTAACTGCGCAGGAGCTGTGATCGGGCACCGCACACCCCATGGCCGTGTGCCATGGCAGACACCTCTCCGGAGATACCGGCACTTGTGAGAGCAGCCACTGCACGGTGCACGCTTGGTCACGCCTGGAATCGCGACCTGAAATGCTTCTCCCCCTCGACGGCTCGGCACGGTCATGTGCACTGACCGCCCCCAGCCCTGACCACCCAGGGTGTGTTGCTGTTTCTCCCGTGTGACCCCAGAGCACCCTGAAGGAGAGAGGCCCTCGTGGCCGTCCCCGGGTCTCCAAACGCCTAGGGCTTTGCACGTAAGGACTAACACGTGCTGAACGCATGACAATGCTCTCCTCTAAGGAAAGGCAACGAGGTCACCGTTAGCGTCAGAGAAAACAACTTCGGCCCTATTTCAGCTGAGATGCGTGACAGGGCATCACCTCCTTTACCTACAAGGGTCTGACGTCAGAATAGTCTGGAAATCCACGGCGCTGGAGGCGACGCCGGCCGACGGTCCGCAGTGTAGCCACACGGGGCCGCTATTGAGCTACGTTTCTCCAAACACGGCCCGAGCCGCGCTGCCACCCTGCACTGGGCGCGCCGGCCTGCTGTGCCCTTCGCGTGGGCACGCGAATCTAACCGCCCAGCCCAGAGGGTGGGCACCGCTGCCCTTCCCCTGTACGATGAGGAAACTGGGGTACACAGCAGTAGGGGGACTTGCTCGCGGTCAGGCAGCCCGTGGGCAGCAGGGCTGGGGGGCACCCTGGCCCGCCTGGCTGTAAAGTCTGCTCCTTGGACCACCCTCGGGGGGTCCTTAGCTACCTGTACCCTGGCACGAAGGGCAGCTGTATCCATTACATCCGACTGAAAACCTTCCTCATTCTCGTAGTTGAGAACCAGTGACTCTGTTATTCATTTATTTATTTTTTATTGTTAGAGGTATTGGGGTGACAGCGATTAACAAGAAGGACACGGGTCGCAGGTGCGTGGTCTCGGTGTTGTGCTATGTGTTCAGCACCCAGTGAGAACCAATTCCCTTAAATGTTTCCGTGTGTGTGTGTCTGGCTTTAACTTTAAAATATTACATTTAAGTTACATTATCCACAAGGAAATGAAATTCCTCCGATAAAGCAACGGGCGTTCCCACCTGCACCGGGAGGGCGAGACTGGAGTGTAACAGCACGCACAGTTCACGCCAGCGGGCGGGGGTGCACGCGGCCCGGAAGTTTCGGCCGTTCAGCAAAATCAGACACCAGCTTTTAGACAGAGCACGGGTGACGGTGCCATGATACAGACTTTCAGTCCCACGACAAAGGTGACTGTCCACCCCCTGTGACAGCTCCGTCAGAGTCGTCCTTGAGGAGTAAGTCACACAACATCTGACCTGCTTTTACCCCGAGTCTGAAAAGGGCCCGTGAACTCGCTGCCTGCGCTTCGACCCAGAAGTGCGGAGTTACCGCCCTGTCCTGAACATCTGATCCAAACCAGATAGCGCACATCAAAGGCGGCGCCGGAGCTTCCTCATAAGTGGAATAGTGACCGCTCATGTGGCCCTGGCAGTCTCCTTCCTCCCAGCTGTTCTCATTACACAGAGTTGCAGAAAGACAAGTTTTTCTTCTTAAAAACTCTAACATGTGCCCAGGTGGGCCCTGAAGCCTGAACATTATAACAAAATCGGATCGTGGGTATGGGAGAAGTGGCCTTTGGGAATTAATTTCAGTTACAGTAATTAGCAGAGCAGATGATGATGCCCCGAAGGCTGTGCCCGTTCACAATGAGGCGGGAAACAACAGGGTTAACACAGGTTTTTCGAGGATTTGATACACGGATAGTAGCGCGTAACCAAGACTGATACCGCCATAAAACTCAAGAACTAAAAGTTTCAAGAGAGAATAACAGAAATAAATTTGCAGAATGGTGGTCATCTACTTTATTGTCCTGCTGAAGCCAATGGGTGAGCGTCACACGTTTCGTTCACTTTACCCAAAACACTCAGAAGAAACTTGAAAACTCACACGTACCAGAAGGGGCCGTGCAAACACGGGTGCTGGACAAGTGCACGAAGAAAATCAGGAGACACGCTGGAGGCGGGATGGGTCCGAGGGGCCCGTTTCGGCACGCAGCTCGGGAAGCACGCAGCCCTCGCTCGCTAGCACAGGGACGGAGGGACACCCAGCGGGTTAGAGCGTGTCCCTAGCTTGCAGGTGATTTGACGGGGATTTGAGACCTCCGACACGCTCTCCCTCAGCGGTTCTGGTGGGCTGTGTTTCCTGCAGGAGCCCCCGTTGTCCCGAGAGGAGCACGGTCACCACAAACGCTCGTTCACAAGCGTCCCAGAGAGGGAGCGACAGGAGAGAAAGGGGGGTGAGCCGTGCTTTCCGCTTGCCTTCTTTCCTGCGTGCTCAGACGGTGACCCTGACTGTGATACGCCAGCGTCTGGAGCAGAAGCGAGGGTCCCCTGCTCCCCTGTCCCCTCCCGCCTTCTCTCCTGTCTCTTCCCTCCCCGCGATCCCAGATTGCTCTTCCCCCACAACAGAGGTCGTACGAGCCTCTCCCACTTCAGTGTGCATTGCTTTGAATCCATCGCACCCGAAACTACTGTTTAATAGAATATTTCTGGTGAAAGACAAAAGCAACTGTCCGGGTGGCAGGAAAAAGTACTCCGAAGTTATTCAAAGCATTTGCCCAGGTGCAGAACCTTTACCGTTCGGATGACTTTTGGCGTGCCCGATGCCCCTGGGGGTGGTGACAGTAACCCCAATCCTGAGACTTCTGACGGCTCGCGTGTGTCGGAAACCGCGCTCACTACGAGCACACAGAGCAGATGTGACCTTCATTCTCCCAACGAGCGAGCTAAGGTGAGCCGGGAGACGGGGCCCGGCTGCCCGCGCCCCTGGGCTGAGGTAGGGGTCCGCAACTCAGCACGACTGCCGTGTTAGGCTGGAGAAGTCTTCGTGGCGGGGCCGTCTGGGGCATGGTGGGACGTGCAATGTCGTCCCTAGCCCCTCCCCACTACTTAGGACAGTAAGAAAATGTCCCCCGATGTTGTCACGTGCCTCCTAGGGGCAAAATCACGTTGGTTGAGAATCACCGGGCTGAACGCTCTCCCCTGTGGGAACACCAAGACCTCGTTCCTGGGGACGTCTAGTTGCCACCAATTATGCAGGGGCACAGGGTGGGGCTGGCGGACCGAGGGGGCGGGCAGAGCTAAGGCACACGGCGCCATGCCTTCCCGCACCCCAGTCCCATGCCTGTGTGACTTGTGCCAAGAGCCTTCTCCTCCGTGGACACTAAGGGAGGAGTCCGCTAGCTTAAATACAGGTGGCGTCTAAAACCACTTTCTTCGTTCCAGAACGTGCTTCCGTGCATCGCGGGGCCACCGCCTGAAAGGATCGTCGGCCCCGGCCTTGCCGGCTCCCTTAAGCCGGGGGGTCGCCTGCCCGCTCACGGTCACGGTCACGGCTTCGCTTCGCGGCTGCTGGAGCCGTTCCCAGGCCTAACCACCAGAACCTCCCTTTCGGTCCCAATTAACATGTCATATGCACCACGTTCTGTCACCTGCATTGTCACCATCCACGATTCTACCATGTCGTGTCCTTCACAACGACGGAATCACGAAGCAAGGTCCACGCCATCGCCACGGGACTGGTCAGGGCCGGAGCACGTCCGAGAGCCGACGGTGACCCCGGGAGGGCTGTGGCAGTGGGGGCGGCTGGGAAACGAGGTGTCACGTCGTGGGGCTGTGGGGAGAGGGACGCTCAGACGGCGGGTCCGTAAGTGGCAGCGCGCAGACGGCACGCGGGGAAATGACTTTCACACGACACACTCGGCTCGCCGCCTCCCACCCGCAGCTCCTGGGTCGATGGAGCGCGTCCGGCACGTGACGTGGGGACGTGTCTGTCCCCACACCTGCTCCTCGGGCAAGGCGGGGGCTAGGTCCCGCGTCGTCATGTCGGGGCCTTACGGAGGTCCCTGTCCCCAGGCTCGCCCTAACACAGGCGTCACCGCCTCCGTGCATCAGGGCCACAGCGCGTCCCCACAGGCCCCGCTGCTGGCCACGCGCTTCCGTGCTCGGGCGTCTGCCCTGTGCTGTCTGCTGTCAACAGCCCTCGGTGCGTGGCAGAAAGTTAGAAAAGGAAAATAAAACGCATCTGTCATGTCCGAACGCTCGTCGTTTTCACTCTCATCTTCCTTTAGGACACAAGTTCATGCGCAACGGAGCCCCACGGCTGGGGCAGGGCTCCTGACACAGGGCACCTCTCCGCCGGCCACCCTCAGGGTGCAGGCTCGCCAGAGCTTCCCAGGGGCCAGGAGCCTTCCGAGCAGGGTGGGCGGCCAGCTGTCCACCCTGGAATGTGACATCAAAATGGGGACACTTCACGGGAACGCCAGAGCGCTGCTGCTCTGGAGATGGGGCCCCAACTACAAGGCCCTGAGGATGGCAGGTGGCCAGAGCTTTGCAGCTCGGTCAGAGGGCGTCACCATGGGCACAGGGTCCCTGTGCAAGGAGGGGTGACCCCCACCCTCCCGGCGGGGTCCACAGTCCCCCCGCTCCAGCACCATCCGCCAACATTGGGAGCTTGGCTTCCTGTCCATCAGGCATTCCCCACGCGGCTGCCCAAGGATGTCCCCGCCCCCAGATATGGTTGCTAGGACGCCATCAGACGAGGACACGCCCGGAGCGCACAAGGGAAGGGCTCCGGAGAAGGTGGCCTTGCTGTTCAGTGGCCGCATCAGAGTCCGGGAGAGCCGCCGCGGGTGGGGCAGGCCGGAGCTCGCAGGGTGGGACCGGAGGCGGGGCGGGGACGCAGGGCCCCGCTGGACACGGCCGGCGGCCCGATGGTATGTGGGCAGCGAGGGAGATAACGCGCCCGCGGTGTCCGGGCCGGGTGCCCGCACCGGCGCCTTCTCCCGCCTGGCAGAGCAAATTGCTCTGACATTTCAAAGGTATGTTATCCGAGATGCGTGATCTCAGAGCGCAGGGCTCGCAGAGGCAAACGCTGACCTTTCGCTGAGGACGCTGCAGGCCTGGCATGTGACTGCCCACAATGGCAGCCCCGTGAGGAATGTACCGTCCCCACGCTGAGCGGTCGCTCTCGGCCCCTGGGCCCCTCCCGCCTGCTGGGTCGCCCCCCTGTTGTTGGCCTGGGGTGTCTGGAGGGACAGAAGGGGACACACAGGGGCCCCTCCCTGGCCCTGCCCAGTCCTGTGGGGCTGCCGCGTGGCTCTCCTGCCCCACGTCCCTGCACAGGAAGGTGACAGCGCGCTGCGCCCGGCCAGCGCCAGCCCCCGAGGGCCCGTGTGGCCCCCGAGCCTTCCGTGTGCGAGCGCTGCTTTGTTCTTACGCAAACGTTGTACCGAGGTGTAAGAAGCACGCGTGCCCTCACGAAGGCCATTAAGCCCTGAAAAGAAGAAAAGCTACGTCGCACTGGGGGCTGTTTTTCTAGTAAGTGTGACCTCAAAATGATTTTAGGAATGAAGTTCGTTTTCAAAAAGTGATGAAAGCCAGTGTGAGCTCATCTTAGGCAAATCGGAAGCAGAGGCCGTGGGAGAGGGGGTGCACGGCCAGGCCGCCCCGCCACGCCGGCACGGGCCGAGGGCGGGGGGACACCAAGGCCACCCTCCGGGGAGACGTGCCCAGAGGTGTTACTAAGTGAAGCACCAGGCAGAGGAGGTCAGGGCTTCCGACCCAAGTAAGGAGCCCGACGTTCGGTTGCCAGACTGCGGAAAGTTCTTGAAGTTCATGTTTCCCCTGAGTCCACGCGTTAGCATCCCAGGGGACTTCCGAAACTGCTTCTGTGTACAAGCAGTGACGACTGATCTACTTTGCGCAACATTTCATTAAGGAAAACTGAGTTTCTGGGACCCGTTTTCTTCTCGTTTGTGGGGGGGGGGAGGGACTGAGGCTTCAACTCCAAAAGGAAACCAATACGCACGCCGTAGGGGCCACTTCCCCGGTCGTCTCACATGATGGAAACACAAAGAGCCACGGTCCCTCCCGTCAGAGAAGCAGCATTTGAACACGACGCCCTTGCTGGGCACGGCGGGCTCCGTTGTGAAATACTGTCCACAAGTTCTGTGACCGTCTTCGACCCGAAGGTGTGGCCCTCTCCCCTCCAGCTGAGTGTGCACCAGCCGTGCAGGACTCACTCATGACACACAGAAGTGACCCGCGTGACCGCGGACGCCAGGACACAGGGGCACGGCAGCGTTTCCTGCCCTCTCTCGTGAGTCACTCACGGTGGCGCACGCCGAGGCAGGGCCGTGAGGACACCAGAGGCCCCCCGTGGCCGGGCCGCGGGCCTCACAGACACGGCGTGCTCAGGGTCCCCACCGCTGACTGTGGAGTGCTCGGTCCTGTGGCCATCGGCAACGGACACGCCAGCCGTTCGCCGCCAACAGTCCACGTAGAACCAGGCGCAGCCACGGCAAGACCCCAGGAGGAACGCCGCCAGGAGCGGCTCGTCCACTCCACGGACACTGTCTGAGAATCGAAAGCGTGGCCGAACTGAGTGTGGGGTGGGCGAGGGGTATGGCTGCCTTCCAACTTCCATTTCCTGCTTTATGGACCCACGAAACTGTCCCTAGGGGGAACTTCAGGGCTGCCTTTTTGTCCCCACGCAGACATTCCAGGCTGTTTGAGCCGCCCCTCAAATGGGGCAGCCATGCCGGTGTCACACGCTATCTGGGCACAGGGCCCCTTTTGGTGTCACCACCAGAGGCTCTGTCAACAGCCTGCAGGCCCCAGGGGGGAACATCTGATGCATGACCTGCCTGAGGCCCCCAGGAGCTGGGTTGGAGCTGGTCACCTTCACAGTGACAGCCCAGGGTCCCAGGTTGCCCAGAGCCTCTGTGGGGTGCTCCCCACCCCTCTGCTCTGTGTGAGCTGCAGACCACCTGGGGTGCTCTGTGGACCCTGCAGTGGACCGAGGCCTGGCTGGACCGCTGTCATCCCCTTTAAAAGTTGTGCTTCCAGTGACATTTCATTCAGGGGAAGCCTCTGTGACCTGGATGTGGGCAAGCTGGTTCAGTCCTTTCCATGCTGTCACCTGCCTGCCTGACGACACACCTCCTGCACCTCAGTCACACCGTGGACACGAATGGGCAGGAGGACAGGCCCCAGCACATGAAGGCAGGTCATGAGAAGTGTCCCCCTAGTCCAAAATACTGACGCCTCGGGGCTGGGCTGACTTGTGGCCCCTGTGACGTCACATCCTGGTCCCTGCACCTGAGAGTGTGACCTTATATGGCAAAAAGGTCTTTGCAG
>PVJL010021715.1:0-10190 GCA_004026885.1 Lyroderma lyra | reverse complement strand
TCCCTGCTCCCCGCGGGGGCCTGTCCGTCCACCCGGTAGCGGGGGGACACCAGCATCGTGTCCACGTGCGGCGGGAGACGTCTGCGTGCGTCCAGGGAGGCCGCCCGCCCGCCCGCCCGCCCGGAGCCCGTATAATTAGAGCCGTGATGTCACCTCCCAGCTTTTATCGCGGTTAAAATTACCCTTCTGTAGGTTGGGGTTCTTTCTGAAACATTTTAAATTTAGAAAATTAACTTGTTAAACTTTTTTTTTTTTAAGTTAAATCTTTTAGATTTTTTTTTTTTTCAATTCACCGGCTGTGGGGGAGTTGGCGTGACAAACGCCTGAATCATCCAAGTCAAGTGTTGGGACCCTCTGGCCGTGCTGGGAAAGCCCAGGCCTTCGGGGCTCAAACGGGGCGCCGGGCTGAGGGGTGCAGGAGGCGCCGGTGGGCGTGCGGTGCGCCAGCCGGGTCCCCGTCCTGCTGACACCTGTCGTGGCCGGAGGGAGGGGCCGCACGGGGCCACGGGGCGCAGGGCTCGGGGCGGCTCTTGGCGGACCGGTCCCGGGCGTGGGGCGGACGTCCCCCTGCGCCCGCCCCGGGCGTCTCCCCACTGCCCACTCGCTGCCGTGAACCTGGATCGACTGGTGACACGGGGGCGCCTCCAGGACCGTCTGGCTGGCTGCGTCTCTCCTCCACGTTGTTGTGGAGACGACGGGGGACAGAGCGAGGCGGGGGCGCTGATGGGCACACGGACAGGAGGCGAGGGGCACTGAGCAGGGTGTGGGGACCCAGCGGGGCTCCTCACTGCGGTGACCAGAGCCCCGAGTGTTCCTGACCTTCCGGGCTCCCCGGGGGCACCCCGACGGCTGTGGCCGCCCAGGACGAGGTCGGCCGGTGCTTTCGCCCGGCCCCTGCGGCGTGCGGTGCGCGTGGGCGAGCCCCGGGGCGGTGTCTCCGTCGTCAGAGGGTAATTTGCCTCCGACCGGGCTCGGGAACGGAGCTGAGGTGCGCGGGGCTTCCTCCGCCGCCCTCGGGACGCGCCGTCCTCTCCTTCCACCTGTCACCGCCGTGACAGCCACGTTCTGGTGATGGATGGCACGTGGCAGGGCACCTGCGGCCCCTCAGGACGAGGGCAGGTCCTGATGTGATCGGGGAGGGAATGCGTGTCCCCCTCCTCCCGAGGGGGCAGCCGAGGCTCAGAGGGTTACACGTCCCTGCTCCTGTCCCCATGTCCTCTGTGCTCACGTCTCCGGGCTCGCGGAGGCCACGGCAGGAGTCCCACCAGGCACCAGCGAATGACGTGTGGGCACCAGGCTGCTGGGGTTGTCGCTCCGGGCAGTCCCTACGTCCCTCATCACCGTGTTGTCCGGTGCAGGTGGTTCCCGGGCCTGAGTCCCACCCCCTGTCCTACCCTCCGTGTCCCCACCCGCACGACGGGCCCCGCAGGGCTGCCCCAGAGCAGGGGTAAGGGGGTTCGAAGAGTAGAGAAAGCGCGCAGCGTCGGGCCTGGCGCGTCGTGGGGTGACGCGAGCGGCCGTCTCCCTCGTGAGCACCTGTCTGCGGGGACCGACCGGGGCAGCGTGCGTCCCACCCCGCGTGCCCTAAGCCCCCTGGCGGAGTCCGATTGGCAGGTGTGGGGCGGGGCGGGGGCCAGCAGCACGGAGTCCTATTTTCGGGGACAAAGCAGCTCGTGTCACCCTCGGCTGTTGGGAGGCCCCCTGCCCTCCTGCCTGTCGCTCTCCCCTCTCCCCTGGTTTCCTCAGCAGATGCCTGTGAGCACCGGCTGGTCACTGACTCAGCGGGCAGTCGGCGAGTGTCCACTGTGGGCCACACGTGGTCACGGGCGCCGCCACCACGGCAGGGCACTCGCAGCTCCCAGCTTAGGGGCAGGGGCTGGCCCGGGGGGGGCACAGAGTTGATTTAAGGGGTGACGTCTCCACCGTCCCCTCGTTCTAACCCCGCTCCCTGGGGACACCCCGTCCTGTCTCTGTTTCCTACACGAGGACACTGAGACCACAGGGCCCGCGTCACCCGCCCGAGGTCCAAAGGTTGGACCCGGATCTGGGTGATGCCCAGGGCGGCGCGGGCCCCGCTGACCCTGCCTCTGGGCTGGGACTCAGCCTGGGACGGGCCCTAGAGCCACTGCTTCCCCCTCGCCTGGGCCCGCGCCCCAGCCCGGCCCCGCCCCCGCGGTGGCACTACCCATGATGCCCGGCGGGCGGCCGCGGGGCGGATGGGGCCTCCCGGGCTGCCCACTTCCTGGCTGCCTCTGCTCACACGGTTTTCGTCTCGTCGGTCCCCCAGGGGGAACCGGTGTGGGTGGGGAGCCCGGGGGGACCCAGCTTCCAGAGTCTTTGGGCCCCGAGTGGTGTAAGAACTCCCCCTGGGGTGCCCGGCCCACGAGCCCCCCGAGTTCTGGTCCTGCTCTTCCTCTGACGGATGGAACTACCCCCTTTCGCTGACTGCCGAGTCCTGGGTCAGCGACAAGCCCGGGGCGAGGCGTCAGACCCTGGAGGCACACAGACCCGGGTTCGAATCCCAGCTGCCACTGAAAAGCTGTGCAGCCTCAAATAAGCGGACGAACCTCTCTGGGCCCCTTTCGAATAGGCGTGAGCGTACCTACGGGTGTGTCAGAGGTCGTCTCAGGGCCGGGCACTCCGTCGCGATGGACTGGCCGTTCCTGCGTGGAGGGGCCTCCGAGCGTCTGTGGGCGCCCTGCGCCCCCTTTCTGAGGCTGGGGCTCTGCCTCCCGGGGGCCGGTGCCTCCCCCCAGTTTCACTTCAGCGAAGGCGTCTGCCTGCTCTGCACAGCCAGCCCTCACCCAGGAGCCTCCCGGTCCCCCGGCCCCGTTCTGTCTGTGGGGGCGACGTGCCTGGGCACCCCTGCCTTGCCCCTGGTGAAGAGGGGTGGCCGTCCTCCCAGGAGCCCCCGCGCCCGTCCCCACGTCCCCACGAGCCCTGGGAGCGTGCGGGCGGCGTGAAGCTCCCCCCCTCACTCTCCTGTTCTTTTGTCCGTCTGTCCATCCCTCACTCCGCCCAGCGGGTGCCCGCCCTGGGGGTTCTGGGGTCCCCCATTTCCTGCTGCCCGAGAAGCCGGGTGGACCTCCTGCGCGTGTCGCCCACCGTGTTCCTCTCTCCGGGAACTCCCTCTCGGTGTCCCTGTCCGCTGTTGTCGTGGGCCTTTCCTTACTGAGTGACATAACGGCAGCGTGGACACCAGTCCGTGGTCGGGGGCACGCTGTGGACGTAACACCGCCCCCCAGCTCCGTCCCGCGTCCTTCTGCGCGTGAACCCCTGTGTCACGCAGACGCGTCACACTGTTCCAGTCATGTGTTTGTCTTCCGAACGCCTCGGGCCGCCTCCGGGACGGCCGTGGCTCTGACCACGTGGATCTGTGGTCGCCGGCAGGGCCTTTAGAATGGGGAGGCCGCGTGGCCCCCCAAAGAGGCGGGAGCGCGTCAGGGCGTGAGTCCCAGGCTCGCCTGCGCTCAGCCGACGTCTGAGCCGCCCCCTTGATTCCAGCGGCGCCCCCTCCCCGAGCGGGCCCAGCGGGGCTCTGCTGGCTGTCACGCTGTGGGTGTGGGTGCACGCTGTCCCGTCCTGCGCGTGCACAGGCGTCGCAGATCCCCAAGAGGCCACGTGCGTGCGTGGGGTGCCGGGGGCTGAGCACAGAGGGGGACGGAGGGGTGAAGGGTGCTAAGACTCTGCCGTGCGTTGCACGTGAGGAGGATGGGGCGGCGGGAGCCCCTGGGGGCTCCTCCTGACGCTCCCCCGTGGCCCCGTGGCCCCGTGGCCGGCCCTGTCGCCGAGGGCGTGTCGGCGTAGCACAGGGGCTGCTCATGGTCACTTCCTGAAACAGCGGGAGTGCCAGCTGGATGGGCCCGGACGCCACGACGGGAGGGGGCTGCACCCCAGCCGCCGGCCAGGCCAGCCGGACGTCCGCACCGTGCGGGTTCGAACGAGCCGAGGGTTGTCCCCGAGCGCCCCCCGTCCTGTCGGAAACGGCGTTTAATTTCACCATCGTTCTCGCTTGTCAGTTAGAGCTTTCGGGGGGATTGGGGTTCCTGCCTGCCGTCTCCAGCACGTGGGGGCAGCCGGGTGAAAGCGTTATTGCAGGACAGGAAGGTCGCAGCAGGAGGTGCGGTATGTCAGTGCCTCCGTCCGCCCGTCCATCCGTCCACCTCTCTGTCCGTTCAGTCAGCGAAGTCACTGAGCGGGAGGTATCGGGGTTCCAACAGCGAATGATACTTAGTCTTTCCTTCAAGGAGCTCAGGACCTAAGTGGGACACCGGTGCGGACAGGCATCGCAGAGTGAAGGGGTGCCGTGACTGGGGTACGCCCCGACAGTTCTCGGAGTGTGTGACAGGACCCCTGCTCCGCGCTGGGGGCAGGTCAGGGAGGCCTTCCCGGACGAGGTGAGGCCCTTTGAGACGCAAGCGTGGGGGGATACGGTTAGCCAGGCGAAGGGTAAGTGGGGGCTGGACCGCAGGACTCGGGGCTGGACCGCAGGACTCGGGGCCGGACCGCAGGACTCGGGGCTGGATGGTCAGTTGATGTGAGTGGAGCACCTACTTACATGCCAGCAGTGTGTTCTGAGGTGACATCAACACAGGAGGCACCGAGAGTCACTGCCCTCGTGGAAGAGCTGAGGGGACACCTAAATCTAAGGCTGCAAAGTGGACTGGGCCGGGCACAGCGGGGGGCGGGGAGGGCCTCCGGCTCACCGTCGTGACCACTGGCACTCGGTCAGCTTTACGCGTCAGGAGCCTCAGTGGCTCTCGCGGGGAGCCCCTGGCGGCCGGGGTTCCCCAGAGGGAGAGTTGGCCAGCACCGTGCGCCTCCCGGCCCGGCCGTGCCCGCCTGGACGTTGTCTGCCCTGGGCGTGAGCTCAGCGGCTCCGAGTGTGAGGGTCCACGTGGACGAGGGGGTGAGGGCGTGCGTGGTCAGCGACGAGCACGCGCCGTCCGAGCTGACCGGGTCGCCTGGGTGCCCCGTCGGAGCACCTTGGTCTGGCCCAGCTGCGCTGTCCACTGTGCGGCCCTGGGCTGGCCTGTCGCCTCCGTTTCCTCGTCTGTGAATTGGGAGTGAAATGCCCACGCCCGGGGCTGCGTGTGAAGAGGTGGCGCGTCTGTCAGGCACGAAAACAGGGCCAAGTGCTGGAGGCTTCGTGCTCTGACCGCTCGGACGTCACTGTAACTGTGACCGTCCTCGATGGGCTCTGACTGTGCCCCTTCCTGCCGTGTGTGTGGTACCCAGCCTTCCCTGTCGGACCCTTCAGCTCACCACGGTCCCCAGCCAGGCTCCTCGGTGGCTCTCAGAAGGGGCCAGTGAGGCCTTCACTTCTCCACCACGGGCAAGACCTTGGAGGTGTCATCTTACCTCCCCCTTTGTCACCTCTGCCCTGAACTGCGCACGAGTGACCAGAGGCTTCTGGTGGAAGAGAATGTGGTGGTGACCGGGGTCAGTCAGCAGGGACCAGGTCAGAGATGGGTGTGACTCCTGCTGCAGAGGGACTCCAGGTGGCCTGTGTGCCACCAGACTAGCAGGCATTGCCCTTTGAACTTGACCTTTGATGCTCCATTGACTTCTTTGTTCCGTGAGCACCTTGTTCATCAAGGGGGAACTGGAGATACCGTCAGTCATAGGCTGTTGTCAGATCTATTTTTGTAACTTTTTTTTTTATCACCAGGTATCTTGGTGCTTTTGTCACCAAAGAAACCCTCATTATAAAAGAATGTAACAACGTAGAACTGTGTAAGGTGGATCTTACAGACAAGTCTCCATCTTACAGACTCTATAGCTTTCGTACCTAGGTGCAGTAGCCCGTGAGATGTTTTATTTGTACACAGACCTGACCACAGTGACCTCCTGGGGTATAGGTTTGTGGCCTGTTTCTCCTTAACCTGTTATACCCTGGACTCCTCCTGTGACAGCACGTGGAGCTGCCGTTCTCTGTGAGCAGCTGCCTTGTATTCCCTGATACAGCGGCCGCCGCGGAGGCACTGGGTTATATTTACATTTATTGTTTGACCAGTACGCTATTGATGGGTGTTTGCATCGTTTCTGGTTCTTTCTCTATCATGAGCAAGGCCACAGTGAGCCTTCCTGGGCCCCTCAGGGAAGATGTCTGCAGAATAATTCTGGGAAGTCAGGATTTTGAGGCCCAGGCAGCATTTCCAGTTGTAGTAGGTGTTGCTAAATTGCTCTCCAAAAGGTTGGGCCAGGTACGCACCCACCCACGGTACATGAAAGTGCCTTTTAGAAAAGCCTTTCAGAAGACAAAATGCCTGTGGTTAAGCCATGAAACATTTCCAGTCATTGCTGACGTTCTTCCAGCTGTGGCAGAAGAAGCCCGAGTCCCCGAAGGGGACCGAAAGGCTCCCGGGAAACGCGGGGACTTAACGCATTAGAAGGTGGCGTTTCGGATCCACGGGGAAGGAATGGTGCATTGGACAAAAGGTGCTGGCATGACCGGGTGGCCCCGTGGACGCCTGCCCGGCCGGGTCCTGAAAGTCACGGCTGGCGTAGCTGAGCGGAGCTTTTAAAGGGACAATGCGGAAGAGCGTCATCGGCGGAACCGGCAGGAGCGTGTTCTCACAGCGTGACCGAGGGAGACCCAGGGGCCTAGAGGAGGGACCAGGCGTCCGTTTGGGTTAGGAAACGCAGTGTGGCCCTTTACAAGGACAACGGCTCATTGAACGAGGGCGTCCTGTCGGAAAACGCACGGCGGCTCCCGGTAGGAAGGGGCAAACGCTGACGGAGCCAGTGGCTTGGGGCCCGGCCGCGGCCCGAGCGCGGGGTCAGGCTGAGTCGGGTCAAGGGAGGAGCTGGCCTGGCCAGCGCCCGGCCCCAGCGCCCCGTCAGCTCTGGACCGAGAAAAGGGAAGGAAACGTCTTCTGTGTCTTCAGGGTTTTGTTGTTTTCAGAAAGCTGAGCACCACCCAAAGCCTCAGGGGTCCCAGGAGGGCGGAGGCGAGGACAAAGCTCCCGCCACAAGCCCGCCCTCCCAGCTCGCAGCCCCCCGGGTCCCCACCACGAGGCCGAGTCGGCCGGCTGCCCCCGGGTGGGGGTGAGCGAAGCCCCTCCTCACTCTTACGTCACCAGGGGCCCCACCTTCTGGGTTGGCCCCCCAGCCCCCCACCCGGTGCTCTGCCCTTCAGCCGGCCATCCCCAGAGAACTGTGGTCCGTGAAACAGAGCCCCACGGCCCCGCACCGAAGCTCCGTCATGCTGCGTGTGCTGGGGTCACCGATGACAAAGGTCGTGGAAGGACTGCAGCTTCAGGGGCAGCCGGCCTGGTGCTCGTAGCCGAATGACCGCACACACACTCCAGGCCTCAACCTCCTCCTCTGCAAAGTGGTGCCGCCTCCTAGCACTGCCCTGGAGGTTGTCGTCATTGTCACCACCACCATCATCACTGTCACCATCATCATCATCACCACCATGTCATCATCATGATGTCATCATCATCATCATCACCACCATCATCGTCATCATCATCACTGTCACCATCATCGTCATCACCACCATGTCATCATCATGATGTCATCATCATCATCATCACCACCATCATCATCACTGTCACCATCATCATCATCACCACCATGTCATCATCATGATATCATCATCATCATCATCATCACCACCATCATCGTCATCATCATGATGTTGTCATCATCACGTCATCATCATCACTGTCACCGTCACCATCGTCACCGTCACCACCGTCATCACCACCATCACCATTGTCACCATCACTGTCACCATCACCATCGTCATCACCACCATCACCATCGTCACCATCACTGTCACCATCACCATCGTCACCATCATTGTCACCATCGTCATGGTCGTCCTCATCACCCTGTCCCCTAGCACAGCACTGGCACTGAGCAGATGTTCATACATGTTGCTCCTGTTGGCTGTGTCACCTCTCCCTCCTCCTCATCCCGCCCCGCCTGTCCTGGGCTGGGTGTCTCCTTTCTGATGTCTGTGCAGACAGTCCCATCGGGTGCCCAGGGTAGCAGACAGGGGCGGTTCAGGGCCACACGCCGGAGCCCGCCTGCCTTCGTTCAAACCCCGCCTTTGCTGTGTGAGCCTTGGGCAAGTGACTAACATCTCTGTGCCTGGAGCCTGCCTGACGTGGGTGTCGACAGGGATGACATGAGTTCATGTCTGTAGAACAGGTGAAGCGCGTCCGGCTCCTTGGACGTGCCCAATAGACGTCGGTTCTCGTCACCACTAGGTAAACAACCTTCCTTCAAGGGCGAAGGAGCCGACACGCTGGCCCCCCGGTGTGCGCGTGCCCCCCGAGAAGTGCCATGGTGACGCGTCCCGTCGTCTGCGTGGCCACGTTCCGTTGCCCTTCTAGAATGAACCGGGCCCATCTTTAAGGAGGGGCTCCGAGAGGTGAGAAACAGACGGTGGCCGCGACGTCTGAGTCTGTCTCTCTCGGATCTTCCTAAATCTTTTCCCGATGCCACTCGGGGGTAGGACAGTTGCAGCCGTGGGAGTGGCTGACGTGGGTGGGACAGGAAAGCCTCCTTGCTAAATCGGGGACCGTTGCCCACAAATAGACACGAGCCTGCTGGCCACCCCAGGCGCATCACGGTCCTCGTTTGCCCGCCCGGGGCCCCTGGCTTTGGCGCTGCCTCTCAGGAGCCCGTCTGCATTCTCTGCTGCCACCAAGTCACCAGCTCTGCCCTCCGAGACCCCGTGTGGCAATGGCTCCCCCACCCGTCACCCACAGTAAGAACACGTGTCATTGGCACCGCGTCACAGCAGCTGCCGGGCCGAGGCTGACGTGGATGCGTCGTCATGTAATCTTCACCTCGGTTCTAGGTGACGCCCCATCCCCCCGCCCCCCCATTTCTCAGGCGAGGACGTTGAGGTGCAGAGAAATGACGTAACAACACGGGGGCCAGCTCCCCGCCTGCCCTGCTCTGGCCACGGGCACCCGCTGCCCGCAGGCGTGTCAGGTTGGAAATGTGGGGAGTGGGGGTTGTCGTCACAGTGGCCGGAGGGGAGGGCACACGGGTGGCCCCTTCATTTCCCACGAGGAGCCAGAACGGCCCAGAGACGATGCCGCCAGCGCTCAGCCCCGTGCGCTGTGGGGGGCCCCGTGGGGGGAGGACGGGGCCCCACCAGCCTCCGGGGTCCCTGGGGCAGGTGCTCCGAGCGTCCGCGAGTCTCAGTCTGCGTCCGCGCTCCCGGTGGTCGCCGTGAGGGTTGCAGGAGACGAGCCCGTGTGCGCTCGGCCTGTGCTGGGGACACACGGCGCTGCCCCCGCACCCCGGCTTCGCTCTCCGCTGTTTCAGCGCCCCGCGGCCAGCTGGACGTAGGACGTGGAAAATTCCAGAAGCAAGCAAGGCACACGTTTACCTGGCCCGCCTGGCCCGCCCGGAATGCGATTCACCCTCTTGTCCCGCGTCTCCACGCTGTGGACACCCCCCGGCCGCCCGTCGGTCACTTAACACCCCCCACCTGCCCGTCGGTCACTTGGCAGCCACCGCGGTTACCGACCAGGTCAGCTGCCGCAGTGTCACCGAGCTCGCGTTCAGGTCACCCTCCTTTCGCTCCACCACGGCCGAAGCACGAGGGCCGTGACGCTGGCGACGTGGATGTGCCCCCGCGAAGCCGCCCGCTGCGTCCTGGACGTGACGAGCGCGTGTGCACAGGCGTCGGCAAAGCCACGGCTCGGACGGGCCCCCCGCGCCCTTCGCGAGTACGCGGTCCTGCGAGACGTCCCAGAGCGGGAGGGGCGTCAGCACGGAGCACCCCGCGCCCCTGCCCTCCGAGAGGTCACCTTGCCGGCCCCGATCCACGGAGCGTTCCGGCTTTGACCCCAGACGCCGCGATTGTGCTACTGGGGGCCTTTCACGAAATAGGGGCGCAGTGGGAAGTTTCGGGGGGCGGGTGCCTCCACGGGGTTCCGGACCAGCTGCTGGGGGGTCTTGGGATGTGCACCCCACGGACAAGGGGGGACCACGGGAGTCAGCTGCTGCGGCTCTGCCGTGGGGGCTCGTGGTGGTGATGGCGGCGGTGATGGTCGTGGCGGTGGCAGCAGTGACAGTAGCGACGTGGTTCTGCCACCGTGTCGCTGTGTGCGTGTCGACTCCGGGAATGTCGTCATCTCTGTCGGGTCTGTGTCCCCTCCTCTGAGGACGGCCGATGTCTCTTCTCTATGTGATGCCTCTCCTGGGACCCCCCC
>PVJL010021714.1:0-10165 GCA_004026885.1 Lyroderma lyra | reverse complement strand
ATCCAGAGATGAAGGACATAGTGAAAGGAAGATATTTTTATGACATTCAGGACATCAAGGGTCATATGACAACAGCTCTGATGGCCATTCCAGAAGAAGAGTTCCAAAATTCTTCTGAAGGGTGGACTGGGCGCTGGCGTCGGTGCACAGCTTCCCAAGGGGAGTCCCTCGAAGGTGACCATGGTGATATTCAGCAATGAGGTGTGCAGCACTTCTTCTAGGATGAGTTCGCAAAATTAATGTCACATCTTGTATTTTCTTCATTTTCATATTTTTATTTTTATTTTATTTTATTTTTTTTTTTTTTGCTTTTTGGTATGTGGGTAGCTCCCCGACTGGGAATCGAACCCAGGCCGCAGCGCTGACAGCGCCAGCGCCGAAGCCTTAAGCCACTACGCCATCAGGGAACTCCTCATTTTCATATTTTTAAACGCTTCTCGTCTGCTATTTTTTCAGATAAATGTTAAAATAATTCTTTTTAGCCTCACAGGGTAGGTTTTAATGGACTCAATTGTACAAATGAGAAACTGAGTCTCAAAAAGAATAAATAATTCACGGTCACACATGTCCACGGTGGAAGAGTCATAAAGCAAAACCATGTCTTAACATCTCCCCTGTTGGCCCAAACATGCAACCTATTATGTGTTAGCAAAGAAAACTCAAAAACAAAACAAAACAAAACAACAACAAAAACAAAAAAACAAAAGAAAGAAAACTCAAGAAATTTCTTACTAAAATTTCTCCTTCCCTCTCGGCCTCCCTCTAGCGGCCATCACTGATATCGCACTTTTTCAAATCACGTTTTTCCTTTTTATGGCTAGGTTTATTGGGGTAACATTGATGAGTAAAAATTCCCTGGGTCCCAGGTGTGCAATTCTACAGGGCATCGTCTCTGTGTTGTGCCATGTATTCATCGCCCAGAGTCCATTCTCGTTCCATCAGCGCATATCAAATCGCTTTTATACACGGCATTGTAATTATTTTTATAAAATAAAAACATGTTTAGCTTAGCTTTTTCCGTCTACTTTAAAAACATGTTAAACTGGGAGTTCCCTGATGGTGTAGTGGCTTAAGGCTTCGGCACTGGCGCTGTCAGTGCTGCGGCCTGGGTTCGATTCCCAGTTAGGGAGCTACCCAGATACCAAAAAGCAAAAAAAAAAGAAAAAAGGTAAAACATGTTAAACTTACAATGAAGTCCATCAGAACAAATGTCTACTATTTGGGAGCCACGTATCACCAGCACTTTTTTTTATGAATAGCAAAGACCAGCGCGCAGATGACATTTACCCCAAAGCTGAGTGACTATAAAATTTCGTGACTTTCACGGGTTTTAGAGCAGTAACCACAGCACATACCACGACCCTCCGGCTTTTCCTGGTTCCCGTTTCCCCCTTGGCACTCTCCAATACTTCCGTGAAGAACTACGTTTGCACTCCCCTGCACCCCCTTTGTCACCTCCCCTCGCGTCCTAAACGCTCCGGTGGTCGCTGTGTGCACGGTCCGTTGGCACGAAGGTGCCCAGACAGGGCCGCGGAGGGGACCGGAAGCCCGCCCGTGCAGGGAGGCGGGGCCCCGGCCAGGCTGCACCTGTCCGTCCCTCCCACGGAGGTCCGCGACGAGCCAGCGGCGTACTGGCCTCATCCCCTCGGGACCGAACCCCCAGCCCTACCATCTTCCCTGCTCCCTTCTGGGTCCCCCTTTCTAGCCTTTTTCTCCCCTCCCCCCGCTTCCTTCCTAATCCCACCATCGCCCCATTCCTCACTTCTTCACCTGTAACAAAAAGATAGTGTGCAAATTAAATTTTTACACAAAAAATATAGATTAAAATTTTAAAGTAAACCGAAGAAACTAACCTAACCTGTGTTTGCACGTCTAAAAGGTTAACAGAGCAAAAAAAGTACAAATAATATAAATAACCTCTGGGAAGCACTTGCCAAAATGTCTTTTTTTTTTTTCTTTATCTGAGTTCCTTAAAGACAAGGAGTTGCCTGTATCACCTCTCATCTGCGGGTGTTTGTAGTATTTAAAGTTTACTGAGCCAACTGACGACAAACGCATTCGTATGTAACACACTAGGGAACAAAATTTAAGAGAAAAAATGTAAACAGAAGGCTTAGGCCCATTATTCCCCACGGATTAAGGCCTCTGACAGAACTGATTCGCTCCTGGATTTGGTTCAGAAAGGGGGGTGCTAATAACACTTGCCTAATTAACCAGCACGTCGGGTAGATTAAAGTGCTTTGCAAGCATTAATTAAAGATGCAGGGAGGTAGATGAGGCCAATGTGTTATTAGCGAATAAGTTTCCTTCCCTTTAATCTGGTATCTCTTCCCGGCGAGGGCAAAGAAATGATCTAAAGACTCAGGAATTGGGGGTTCAGCCCTGACTGCGACGGCCAGGGCGTCAGCCATTCTGCCCAACCAGCCCCTTCCTTCCAGAGCTTTCTGCAACACAAGGGGCTCAGGCGCCTGCCACTGGAGTACGTGAGGAGTCCCACAATTAATAAAACCCGTAACTCTTACTTTGTCCCTCCCTCTCTCGGAAACATTGTAACATTAACTGCCGCCAACTCGCAAAGCTGCAAACTCCGGGCCGCGAACCTGGGTTCCTCCTGCTCCGCCAGATGCGGGCAGGAACGCAGGGCATCAAATGGACTAACGTGTGTCCGATGCCGTGTCCGAAGGCCGCAAGCACTCCACACCAGGTACTTTTTCTTGTCACTAACTGCAAACTAACCGCGCAGAGCTGTCGCGGGGGAGGGGGTGACGGGGTGACGGGGAAGATGTCCCCCGTCCCTTCAGCACTTCAAATGCAAGTAAGTCCCTATCACTTTCCTCCGGGCGTGGAACGCAGACGTGGCCGGTGCAGTTCAGTTCCTCCCGGAGGGTCCCCGAGGCAGACCTCCCGGGGAGACGCAGGAGCCCCGCCTGTGAGAGGCGGCCGGCGCGGGGGCCTGTGCCTTTAAATGCCCCGGGCGCGCGCGGCGTGCTCCCTCTGGGCCCGAGCCCCGGCCCGTGGGGCGCGCGGCGGGGCGATGCAGCGCGCAGGGGCGAGCGTGCGTTTCGGGGTGGGGGTGAGCGCGGGGCGTGGTGAGCGCGGGCAGGGGCGTGGTGAGCGCGCGGCGCGGCGGGAGCGCGCTGCAGGGGCGTGGGGAGCGCGCGGCGCGGCGGGAGCGCGCGGGAGGGGCGTGGGGAGCGCGCGGCGGGGGAGCGCGGGGCGTGGGGAGCGCGCGGCGGGGCGGGAACGCGCGGCAGGGGCGGCCCGGGACTGTTGGCGAGGAGCGCACGGGCGGAGCGGCGGTCCCGCGGAGCGGAGGCTGCGGGCGGCGGTCCGGGCGGGCACCTGCGGTCCCTGCGGAGGGCGCTGCTGCCAGGTGAGTGCGGACCCTGCCGTCGCCGGCCGGGCCGCGTCCTGGACGCCGGTTCGCTCGCCTGGCACGTCGGGGAGCTGGGCGGCGCTCGGAGCCGGGCGGGAGGCTGCGGTCGCCTGGGTTTCGGGGGCGGGATGTGGGGGGAGCAGGGGGCGCGCCTGTTTCTGGGACCCGCTGTCGGGGTGCCCTCCGCGCGCCGACCGCTTTCCGGGAGCGCTGCCGGGCCTCCGCGCCGCTGCCCCGGTGGCCTCCGCGGGCAGCCCGGTGGCCTCGCGGGGAGCCCGGCCCCTCCTTTGGGTCCTCGGGGGTCCGCGGGGTTTCCCCGCTCCGAGGTTGCGCTGCTGGAGGCGGGGGGCGCAGGGCGTTCAGGGGCGTCACCAGCGCCCCTCCGCTGTCCCCACCGCCCTTCCCGGCTCGTGTCGCCCCGCCTGCCGCCGTGGCCCTCGAACTCGCCGGGGCGCTGCGGGGTGGGAGCCTGCGATGGGCAGGCGGTGGGCAGAAGCCACCTGTTAGACACAGGCCCTGCGTCAAGCGACCGGGACATTTCCATCCGCGCCGGTGCTCCCCGCCCGCGGCCCCCGCGGGGAACGAAGCCGGCGGGCACGTGTAGGGGCTGCCGGTGCGCCGGGCGGGCGGGACTTGGAAACAAGAAAAGAGAATGTGGTCGCTGTGATGCGACGTAACAAAAGGCAATAAAAATAAACTCCAGCATTTCTCCAAGGCTCTGAAACTTTCCCAGTATTGTTTTACGGGGTCTAAATTTAAGCGGCTTGCTTTTTTTTTCTTTCTTTCTTTCTTTTTTTTTGTTTTTTGGTTTTTTTTAACCGCAGGAACTAACCCCAGAAAGCTTAACTCTTTGCCAGGACCTAGTTGGTGTAGAGCAGAAAACTTACAGTGAATGAAGGAAAATGACTTTTATGTGTGTGTCCTGCACCCCACCCCACCGCGCCCCCAAACAGAGTAAAACGTTCAGGCCTGGGGATGCGGCTGTGGAAAGAACGCTCTCGGGGGGCGGCCGCTTGCATGGACACCACATTTGT
This sequence comes from Lyroderma lyra, assembly GCA_004026885.1. Lineage (NCBI taxonomy): Eukaryota > Metazoa > Chordata > Mammalia > Chiroptera > Megadermatidae > Lyroderma > Lyroderma lyra. Next base: position 5,755 of record PVJL010021714.1, on the reverse strand, counting down.
TTTAACCTTCGTTTTGAAAGGTATGAAAACACGAAACCAGGTGTAGGCGTGAACTCAGGGACAGTGCTCACAGGAGAGACCTTTTTAAAGATACTTTTCTGCTTTCCGTTTGTGAAAGCGCGACATGCTTCGCACCACAGCGTTGGCCTCAGAGTTCCATGTCGGAGCGTTTCAGACTGTTTTTCTAGGTGGAGGAGGTATTTTCCTTCAAGAGGCCAACGTGGAAATGCAAACAAATGCCCTATTTACTTGGGATTGGTGGCAAGGGTGGACGTTGTCTCCAACCTCTCCTGCCAAGCCTGACGGCGTATGTATGGAATCTTGTGCAGTCTCTCGCCCAGACCAGCAATACCCACTTGTAAGTGACTGGGAGTTGCTTTTGGTGACAGCACTTTGGTGCCAGTGAGCTTTCCTCGGATACCTTGGGATGCTGATCATTGAGAAGGAACACGTTTTCTCCAGGGCGGAGAGATCAGAGAGCCAAAATCAGAGGGCTCGTTTGGAGAAGGCTGGGGGGAGGAGGGATGCTTCCCAGAGCACCAGAGGGGGTGTGCACGCCTGGGGGCCCCTGTGCGGCTGGTGCCCGTCTCTGAGCCTGCCGGGTGGCCCTGTGGACTGGGTGAGCGCCTGCAGTGTGCTGAGCAGTGAGCTCGTGGCCGAGCGTGCGGGCAGATCCATGGAACCGCCCTATGGCCCAAACTGATTAACACCAGATCAGGTGCGCCTGCCTCGGAGCCGAAGCGGCCCCTGGCCCCGGTTCCCAAGTTCTCAGACACCTAAGGAGCCTCTCGTTGTCACCCCGTGCTGATTCTGAAGATCATCTCAAATGACGACACAAGGTGGCCCGGAGCCTGGAAGCCTGACGGGAGAGAGGCGGAAGGCTGGGGTGGAGCAGAGGACAGGGGATCCTCCAGAACAGAAAGTTCAGGTGCATCTTATCTACCTGGTTGTGGGACAGCTGCCAGTGGCGCGGAGGCCACTCAGGGGAAGGTGCCGGAGAATCCCAGGAGCCTCCCAGGACCCGAGCTCTTCCCTTTGCTGGCGAAGGGCCGTACTTCTTTCGGTTCCTCTGTGCTCTGTGGTGGCCTGGCGGTGGCTTCCCCGCTGCGCCCTGAGGAGGGTGGGCTCAGACGCCCTGCAGCAGGCCCCCCGGGACCTTGCTGGAGCCGGGGCCGTTCACGGGCGCAGCGAGGCCAGTGCCGTGGAAGCCCGGGTGATGCCTGGTGAGGCTGCGCCTCTCCCAACGCCCGCGGCCGCTCCGGACTCGCAGCGTGCATCCTGACGCCTGGGTCGGTGGGGACGGAATGCGTGGGCCGGAACGTCCCGCCTTCCTGATCGGGGTCTGATAGCTCCGCGTGCATGCATGTCTTCACCCCGGGTGTCCACGGGACCCGCACACCGTAGGACGTGGTTCTCGCTCTCTGTTGTAGTAAAATACAGACGCACTACACTTATCATTCTAAAGCACACACCGTGGCATTGTGGCATTAAGCACATGTGCATTGGGTGTGTTTGAACAGAGTGTGTCTTCTTTCATTCTTTTTCTTTTTTTTTTATTGTTAGACTTATGGGGGGGGGGCATTGATTAACAGGAGTTACACAGGTCCCAGTGTGCAGTTCTGCAGCACATCGTCTGTGTGTCGTGTTGTGTGCTCACCACCCAGAGTCCGTTCTCCTTCCGTCACCACGTAGTGGGCGCCCCCACCCCTCCCCCCTTGCCCTCAGGTCGCCCCTCAACTATTGACTGTGTCCCAGAGTCCTTGTTTCTTTGTGGCTTTCAGTTTTCTATTCCACACATGAGCGAAGTCATAGGGTTCGTGGTTTTTTCTGTCTGGCTTATTTTGCTTAGCAGGATGGTCTCCAGGTCCATCCACTTTCATTTTTAAAAGTAAATCTTTATTTTTCTCATTTTCTTCAGACGTTGACATTTCTTTGTCGAAAGCATAATCGTTTCTTATCGTCCGCTGACAAGTTGCTTTTAAACTATTCTGCACCCAGATGAACTCCCACCGCCATCGTGGTGGGCTGCAGGCAGTAGATGTCTAAATTACTACAAGACATTGCATTTGCTTCGTGACTTCCTTGAAGTATTTATTCATTCCTCATTCATTTGTGATGTTGCTAAGTTTTCATTTTCATTTTCAAATGAGCTGGAACAGTTAAAAAATACTTTAAATAAAAATAAGTAATACTAATGACAAGCAGCTATTTATCAGGCGTGGTTTGGAATACATCAGGGATTGCAAACTTTCTTTTTACCTTTCCTCCCTCCCTCCCTCCCTCCCTGTCTGCCTTCCTTCCGACATTCAGTATTGTTTTATTTGTCAAATGCGAGTTCATAGCAGAGGCCCACACCTCTTTAGGGACAGGGGCCCCAGCTCGTCTGCTTGTGGGCCTCGGGATATCTGTGGGAGAACGTACATTGGAGCTGGGCTGCAAGGGGAGGGCAGTGGGAAATGAGGGGCGGAACCGTGGCTTTGGTGGTCATGCTGAAGAGTTGAGCCTTGGCTTTGGGGCGTTCCCCACCGAAGGTTTATGGGCAGGGTTAGGATAGAAGATCTGTGTTCTGACTTGGCTCTGCGGTAGGCGTTTGCACACGGAGGGAATAAGTTCAAGTTCAGTGGGATGATGAGGGCTGGGGAAGGCAGGGTAGAAGAGTGAAGACAGAGACCAGATGGCACAAACAAGGGATGGCCCCGAAAGTGTCAAAGGTCACTTAGAAGTTTGGGTGCAAAATGGTTGTGAAGAGGAGCGTCTTGGAGTGAGACGCTCCGGAAGCCCACACCCAGCTCTCTCTGACGTGCAGGCCTGGTCCTCCACACACACATGAGGGGACTCGGGAACTGCGTGACGAGCTCCTGCAAATGCAGGCAACCTGACGGTACGACTCAGATGTCTTTAAAACGTATGCGAGGTGCACGTGTCGTGCATTAGACATTTTTGTCCCCTCGCTTCTAAGTGGGGTTTCAGAGGTAGCTTCTGAGGAAACGCATTTTAGTACCAACATGTAGTAAAACTGTACTTAAACCAAAACTTCATTTCAACAAACAGGGAACTGTTTTACAATGTTAATCATCAATTCAGTTCCAAAAATACTAGGTTCACCCTATAAAGCTATCGATATTCAACTGTTTCTGACCTACACGAAGGACAACTTCATGTAACTCAGCCTGATGATTCAGGCCGGGTGTTAGACCCTTACGCTTTGGTGCCGGGCAGGAAACCATCCCCAAGACGAAAGGACGACCTGCTGGCTGGGAGGATACTAGCCAATGTCACATCCAGTAAGAGGCTAATATCCCAAATATATAAAGAACTCACAGAGCCCAGCGTCAAACACACCGAACAGTCGAATTAAAAAATGGGCAGAGGATCTGAATGGACATTTGTCCAAAGGAGACATACAGGTGGCCATCGCAGAGGCTCGTGTCACTGCTCGTCAAGCACATGCAAATCCCAGTCACCACGAGACACCACCTCCCTCCCGTCAGAGCGGCTGGTACCAGCAAGGTGACAAAGAGCACGGACTGCAAGGACGTGCAGAAGAGGGGCCTCCAGGCCTGCTGCGATGGCACATGGCGCCGCCACCGTGGAAATCCGCCTGGAGGGTCCTCAAAAACTGAAAAGCGGACCTGCCTTATGACCCAGCAATCCCACTCCTGGGTATTTATCCGACGAAATCCAAATCACTGATGCAGAAAGAGATGTGCACCCTGTGTTCACTGCTATTATGTCCAATAGCCCAGGCACGGAAACAACGTGGGTGTCCATCAGTGCATCAGTGACGACGACGTGGTGCCTAGATACAGCGGAATATCACTCGGCCGTCAAGCTGAAGGAGCTCTCGGGCTCGCAGCCCCACGGATGACCCTAGCGGCTGTCATGCTCAGTGAAATAAATCACAGACAGGTACAGTGTGGTCTCATGTGTACGTGGACTAAGAAACAAGCCTGGAGGTAACAGCACGCGCTGATGGTTGCCAGGCAGTGCAGGGGACCCGGTACGAGCTGCCTGTCACCAAACCGGTCGCGGGCTGGGAGCACGGCCCGGGGCACGCCGTCAGCGCCGTATGGACTGCGCACGGGGTCGGCGCTGATCACTCCCCGAGGCCTGCCGTGTCTGCTCACGGTGCTCTGCCCCCACGACGAATCCAGTGCGGTACGCCAACGATAACTTCGAAACAAATCTACACCAGGAACTTGCAAATTCACAGAAAAATGCAGGGTGTTAAATACAGCATTTCGGAGCCCGTTTTGGTTTTTTTACCCAGAGACCTTTGTCCTCACTTAGTCGTGATCAGACTTTACTGTCGTGCTGCCTAAAGGTACTGCGTTTTCTCCCAGGGAGGCGGATAGAATTTCCTTTTTAAAACTTTTATTTTATTTTAGCCTTTGCACCGCCTCCCAGGCTACCTGACATCTGTCTCCTGAGCCATGTTGTGCAGTTGGGGGCGGGGGGAGCAGGTCCCAGCCCGGGGACCGGGGCACTGCACTCCCAGAGCTTGCAGACCTGCTGCCCCACACCCCCCGGCACCAGCCGGTCTGGTGGGGCATGGGCCAGGGGCAGCTCCTGCCATCACCCCCCAACACACACACCGCTCAGGGCTGGGGGGGAGGGGATCGGAAGGGTCCCGAGACCCCAGAGGCCCCTGCTGCAGAGCAGGGCGTGCCGGCAGGAGGCCGAGAAGCAGGGGACATTCCTGAGGTGCCTGTGTCTCCAGCCAAGGCTCCTGGCCGTCTCCCTGGGGGCAGTGCCCCCACCCAGTCACGCCGAGAGCCAGGTACCCCGTCTTACCACCAGCCAACAAGACACAAAAGGGGTGAAAACAGCAAGCTCTGTTGCCGGAAAACACCGCCTAAGTGTTAGACATTAAGTTGAAGGAAGCCCCAGCCAGCGGAGCCCCGGGGAGCTGGTGGTCACTCACGTGCAGACAGCCCCCCACTTGTCCCCCAGCCCCAGGGGCTCTAAAGACAGCAGCGGGGGGCCACGGGCCCTCTGGGGAGTGAATGTGGTGGGGGGGGGGTCCCCAGGGGTCCCCGTGGGAGGCACTGAGCCCAGTTGGGCTGCTGACACTGGTGGCACCGGGCGGGGGTGGTCCGGTTTCTCTGAGCACACGCGAGGACGTCCCCATTTCCTGGGAAAGCGCTGAGAAGCCGTCCTCGGTGCATGGGGACGCCACGGTGCCCAAAGGCCTGGCCCCGACGAGAGTGCTGGGAGGAGGGTCCCCGGGCGGATCTGAGGGGGGTGGGGAGGGGAGCCGCGTCCCCCCGGACTTAAATCTGTTCGCTCTGAGATGTGGTCCGTGGGTCAGGTGCCTGCTTCCCGCGCGGCGAGCGCTGGGAATGCCGCGGCCGGCCGTCCTACGAGCAGGACGAATGGAAGCGCTCCCTGCTGAGAGGCTGGAGCTTCCCGGGAAAGGAGAGAGCGAGCCTCCGGGGCGGTCAGGCGGTGGTCACTCCCGGCTGGAAGCACTGGGCTGTGTCTCAGCAGAGGAGCCCATGCTGGGGCTCCGGAAAGTCCCAAACAAAACGGACAAAGCACACACACTTGCCTAACAAAAGAGCACCTTAAACTGGATTTTCTTCTTTGAATTTGCTAAAGAGTCCGGACTGGAAGGGGCCGGCGCAGAGCAGGCCAACTCCGTGGGAAGGAGCCGGCAGGAGCCTCTGGAGGGTCACAGCGCGACCTTCCCGGTGGGGCCCGCCGCGCGCGTCTGGGCTTCCTCCCGGCTCCCGGCTCCCGGCTCCCGGCTCCC
>PVJL010021713.1:0-10209 GCA_004026885.1 Lyroderma lyra | reverse complement strand
TTGGGGACGAGTGGGTTAGGGAGGGGAGAAAGGGGAGGGGGTGGGAGAGGAGGGGGGAAGCTAAATATAAGGTGATGGAAAGAGAAGTCACATTAGGTGGTGAATTTATTATACATCAAGTTGACAATGCACTGTAGAATTGTATGCCTGAAACCTATGTAATCCTTGCTAACAGATGTCACCCCAATAAGTCTAACAATAAAAATGAATTAAAAAAAAAAGTATTCAGCACAAAAATAAAAAACTTTTTTTTCTGTTTTTTTTTTGGTCTTTTTTGCATCAATATAAGATGATATAAATTAACTTATGTTCTAATCATTTTATAATATATAAAGACATAATTTTATTTTTAATAATTGTTATTGTAGTGGGTAAAAATGAAACAAATTCCAGTAAAAGTCTGTAAAACACAAGTAGCAATTTTGAAAAGTAGTCTGCCCCGAGAATTTTGGAGATTGTACATTAACATGCAGAATAAATCTCAACATGTTTTAGAGGAAATCTTATGGATTTGGGACATGTTTTTGTATTACTACTTATGTGTGAATGCATTTCTATTTTTCAAAACATGTGAGTGTGTGTGAGAGTGTGTGAGAGACAGAGTGTGTGTGCATACTTGATAAAATATACAAAAACAGTATAAAAGCTGATCACTATATCTGGAAGTAGACTCATTGCTCTAAGGCACATTTTGTTCTGTATTGAAGAGTTAAACATGAAATTTTATTTGAAGTTGTAAAGAAGGCATCTTTTTCTTACTATAAAAGCTATGGTGAAAATACACCCTCTCCAACCATCATGATTATGGATGTTGATTGTTAAACATCAGGTCTCAAGAAGTCCGATGGTCTTAACAGCCAGATCCTAAGATTGCAACCTGCTCCTAATAAAATATCACACCAGCAAAGCTTGGCCAGCAGACATATGAAAAAATGCTCATCCTCATTAGCTATCAGGGAAATGCACATCAAAACCACAATGAGATACCACCTCACACCTGTTAGAATGACTGTTATCAATAAAACAAGGAATAACAAGTGCTGGAGAGTATGTAGAGAAAAAGGAACTCTGGTACACTGCTGGTGGGAATGCAAACTGGTACAACCACTGTGGAAGACAGTGTGGAGGGTCCTCAGAAAATTGGGAATGGAGCTACCATTGGACCCAGCAATCCCCCTTCTGGGGATCTACCCAAAAAACTTGAAAACCTTTGTCCGCAAAGACTTATGTACCCCAATGTTCATCGCAGCACTGTTCACAGTGACAAAAACATGGAAACAACCAAAGGTCCCTGCGACAGATGACTGGATAAAGAAGCTGTGGTACATATACACAATGGAATATTACTCAGCTGTAAGAAAAGATGAAATATTGCCATTTGCAACAAAATGGATGGACCTGGAGATCATCATGCTTCGTGAAATAAGCCAGATGGAAGAAACAAAGAACTGTATGACCTCATTCATATGCAGAATATAAAACTGAAATCAACGACAAAAGAAATGAACAAACAAACAAACAACCCATGGACACAATCAATAGTTTAATGTTTATTTGGGGATGAGTGGGTTAGGGAGGGGAGAAAGGGGAGGGGGTGGGAGAGGAGGGGGGGAAGCTAAATATAAGGTGATGGAAAGAGAAGTCACATTAGGTGGAGAACTTATTATACCACAAGTTGACAATGCATGTAGAATTGTATGCCTGAAACCTATGTAATCCTTGCTAACAAATGTCACCCCAATAAGTCTAACAATAAAAATGAATTTAAAAAAAAAAGGAAAACTGGGGATTCAGAAAAATTTCTGAAAGGAGTTTGGTGATGCACATCCAAGTGCTCCTTGTTACATTTCTCCACCATTTTGCTATGGTTACATCCTTCAGGTCACAGGAACCCCTCCTGCAGGGAAATGTGGGGGTCCCTCTGATTGAGGAATTGAGCTGACTGCTTTTCCTAGAAACCCATGTGGACCCAGAGATGATAGGGTGAATTTCACCACTCCTGAGCTTCATCAGTCTTTACAGAAGATGCAAGTCTGGGCTGCTCTCCTGGTATTAGGACAAGGGGAGGGTATGTGGAAAAACAAGTGTGGACTCTTTGTCCACCTGTGAGATGCATGAGGAGCTGCACATAGAGGCAAATAAATTAGCAATAAATTTATGGTGTTTAGAATTATCAGTGCACAGGTAAAAAGACATGAAGAAAAATCATGTTAACTTAAATTTACTGATACTGAGCACAGCTTTCTGCATCAAAGGATTTTGTTGAAAAATTTTAAAATTCTCTAAGAAAACTTTAAGATCTTCCCTTTTTATGAACATCAGGCCACTACAAATAGTACAACACTCAGAAATACATACAATTACACATACACTAATGTACACAACACACACACAAAAATACTCACTGCCACACATAAAAATGAATGTACTAGGTAAAGCACACAGTAGTTAAATCAGCAAAGTAAAACTAAAAATTTACACATGAGAAAATGTACACATGCACACACATAGATGCACACATTACCAGAAACACTAACCCACATATGGTAACAAAATCGCACACAAATACAAGTGTAGGAAGAAAAGTCTATAAGAAGATATTTCCTGGGCAAAGAGAGAAAATACTAGGCTAATTTAAAAAAAATGTTCCCTCAGTGTCTTTCTGTACCTGATCCCCAGGTTAGCTCCTGTGATCTGTGGTCCTGATTGCCTTCTGTAACCCAGCCTCACCTTCACACCCTGAGAAAAAACTTCATTGGCTAGGCTGGTATAGCCTCCCTCACTGTGTATGTTACAGTAACACATCTTGTGCTTAGTGGTCACCAAACTGAGCTGTAACATGTAACATGAGTTTGTTACATGTTTCTGAAGTCAAGATTGTGTTAAGCAAAGAAATTTTACAGTGTGCACTACTCTTGGTTTTGTGCACCTCATTTACTATAGATTTTTTTCTGGGGACATTTTCACCCTGATCCTGACTCATGAAGCTCAACTTAAACTGAACACCAGGGACAAAGTGGTCACTGTGAATGTGGGTAATCTCACATTTCAGGTTCTTACCAATTACCAGAGACACTCACAGAAATGAGTTTATATCAGATAAAATAAAATCTCTGAAGATGTTATATCCATAACACAGCCTTTCCTCAGGCCAACACTCAGCCTACTGAGATGAGTAACACAGGTTTTCAATTCTTGTGGGCGGGGTTTTCCCTGGAGTCTGGATTTCATTTACATGTGAGAAGGTTCTTGTTCTGTGAGCTGCTGGGGACTTTCCAAAAATAGGGAAGCCTGGTCTTTCTGTTGAGAAGTAAATAAAAGAGTCCCAGGAATGTAGCAAATGATAATTCCCAATCACTGCGATATGTCATCTACAATTAAACAAGGTCATTTATTAATTTGAGTTTTCCCGTGGGAAAACTAAGCAATTGTTGTCTAAGAGGGAGGCTTAGTGCTTTGACAATAAATGCCTTCTTTCATCAAGAAACTCCTTTTCCACACAAGATCCTGGGACTATTCTTTGTTCTCACTGTGTCATAAGCGTCCTTTGGTGTCCTGAGTACTCCCTAATATTTCAAGTTGCTGCTTCAGCCCAGTTCCAATGTCTCCTGCTTGTGTTTGGGCTCACACTGACTTCCCATCACTGCCTCTCTCACACAAAAATATATGACCTGTCCTCAAATTTCAGGTTGCTCATCTTAAGAGAATTTATATTGTTAGAAGTGTTTCTGGAAACTGAAATAATTTTGAACTGATAGAGCATACCAGTATTGTTTCCTTATTGTTATATTCACTTTGGTTTAGCAGGATGGATAACCAAAGAAGTCAAACAACATTAGGAGGGTCAGAGAACCAGTTTTATTATGCCGGTGTGCTCAGAGGCGTTACAGTTTCCAAAATCTGAGTACCTCCCTAACAGGCTTTTAGGATACTTGGGGTGAAGGCTGGTGGATGCAGTAAGTAAGCAGTGTTGTAAAAGCTAAATGCATACATTAGGCACCTGGGGGAAAAATACAGAGGTGGGAGTCCACAGAATTTACATTAAAACAGTTTACAAAATTTACATTAAATTGCTTTGTATATAATTTTCCATTTCAACTTCTGCCACCCACATCAGCCTCTCTCCTGGAGCCTGGTGGAAACAATGCATGCTGTGATCAGTAAAGGCGAATCCAGAGGCTTTTCAGAAGAGGCTCACAGACCCCCAAAGCTGTCTCATATCTAAAACAAAACTACCAGCTGAATTTTACACAGAACACCTGCAAACACATAAAACAGACAGGACAGACTTATGTGGAGCAGTCCTGACTGAGCCTGATGCAAAGGGACATACATTTTATGATTATTAGAAAGAAAACCCAGATAAACACAGACTCCATGGTGTGAAAACTGAAAAAAAGTTACCTATTTGAGGACTCCTCACCAGAATCAGCAGGGTAAAAAGGGAAACCACTTTTCGTGCACAAAGGAGGTACTGCATTTGCATGTTCTTACCCAGTGGACATGTATTTGTGGTCCATCTCTCTCCTTTTCTAATGTCTTGGATTCCCAAGAGAGCATGTAGATGATAATTTCTAGCACTGGACTCAGGGGCATTCTGCCCCCTGGTGATTGCAAGTGCACATTCCCCTTCAAAACGTCAGTAAGTAACAGACTCATTATACTGTTTCTCCTTACACAGCATTTTATTAGCCTCGTCCAAAGACATCACTTCAGCCCCTCTTGTTCGAAGTACATCTCCTCTCAGTTATTTCCCATTAACAGATCCCTTTCTATGCTCCTGACTGTAAAGAACCAGCTGTCCATGCTTCACTGAGTGTTGACCCTGTTTTTCTCTACTATCTTAATACACTTACAGCAGTAGCTTTGATTATGCTTTCCATTCAAATTTGACTATTGTTTTGAAAACTTATGTATATTAGAAAAGAAAGAACAAAGTGAAAAAGGCTTTCAATTCTAAAAATTCTGCAATCAAGGAACAGTTGGTAAACAGGCTGACATGGCTGCTTTGCTTCCATTATTTGCTACTGAGAGTAGAGAGACTGGACAAAGAAGGGTAGATCATAGGGCAGAGCCACAGGCCCAGAGGTTGAGCATGAGCCACAGAAGCTCATCCCCAGGACCTAAGAACTAATGGAGCTCACTTATATGGAATTAAATTTTGCTCCATCCTGATGGTTTCTCTCTCACTTTCACTTTAGCTCTCTTCGAATTAAATGTTCGTACCGTTTAGGTTATTCCTGCCCTGAATTTTTTTTCTTGTAGAGAAGACAACTTGTCTTCTAGAGTCACAGGACTCCAGATAAAGTGGATTTAACCCCAGGATGGATTGCACCCAAATTGTACCCACACCTGAGTTAGAAATTATATTAAAACTTTTGAGATGATGGTACTTAAATACATTTTAGACTTTGCTTCATTGTTTAATATGTTAGCATTTGGAGGGATGTTGAGATGTGCTAGGGGTAGTTTTTGTGGGATAGATGTGAATATTTGGAGGACTGCAAGTCAACTGTGGTAGTATGAATCATACTTGGGCCCTATGAATATTAAATGAAAAATGGGACTCTGTTACACTATGTTTATTTAGGTATAATGGAATGGAATGCTTTTTGTGGGTTATCTGAGTGACTCCTAATTTAATTACAAGTGTTCATACCACAGGGAAACAGAAGGAAATATGACTACAGTAGAAGAAAGCAATGTGATCATTGATAAAAGATAGTTTTCTCTTGGATGGAGAGTGAAAGGAAGAGAGAATGGGGTACAAAAATGCCCCTCTAACAGCTGAAATATAAAAATAAATGGACTTTACCAGTTTTATTCCATTTGGGCGGCTATGAAAAATTGTACATCGTATGTAGATTATCAACAACAGTAATCAATTTTCCACAGTTCTGCATGTAGGAATTTTAGATCAAGCCATGAGCATTGTAACCATAGTTGAGGGCTCATTTCTTAGTTCTTATTCAATGCCTTCTTTCTGTGTCCTTACCAAGTGAAAGTGATCCACTTATATTATCTTACACCTCTGAAAAATATCACTTTCTGATATTATAAATTTTAGGGTTAGAATTTTAACATGTAAATTTGGAAAGACTCATATATTAAAACCATAGACCTCCAGAAGACTCTCTGTTGCATATGTGGTTCTGCCAACACCTTGATATCATCCAGTAAATCCTTTTATGTTATTTGAACTGACAGATTAAATGTATGTAAATTTTTGTCCCAGTTGTGTAGTAATTTGATTCAGTTTACACCACAAAGTAACACAGGCCAAATGTGAGTCTTACGTTATCAAGCTTCTATCCATGCTGCTCACTGTTGTGTGAGAACTACCAGTACTGCCCCAGAAATAGGGCCACCCCTAGGACTGTGGCCTGAGAGAAGAAGCCTATTTAGAAACTCAGCAGTGAATGTTATATGAAAAGAGGGATTCTGCCATATTTGCTTCATTTAGGTATCATGAGATAAAATTATTTTTGTGAGTTATTTCTGTGACTCCTAACTTAACCAAAAATTTTTATATCCGAGGGAGGCAGAAGGAGAAAAGACTTCAGTAGAAGTAGACAAAACCATGATCAGTAATGTAAAATGACTTCACCCTGGCTGTGAAGTTGAAGAAAGAAGGTTGAGGGAAAAAAATGTTAGAGGAAGATGCTCTCTTGCTCAGCTGACTTAGACTGTGCTTGAAAATGGCACATTTGTCACCCAGAGTTTGATACCAGGAATCATAATTGTCCTCCCAGAATGTCATGTGTGTGGTACTTTACCACAAGTACAAAGTAGGAATTCATCTTTGACTTTCATCTACTTAATTATCCCTAAGCACAATTTAGTTTTTAATAAAAAAGGGTAAGTGAGAAAACTTGGTAGGAAGATACCACAGTCCTATCCCAGAATTTGCCTTTAACCAAGTTTTCCCAAGTGATTCTCAATGAATATTCTTCATTCAGAGAACAAAAATAAGCCAAACTGGCCTCTGCAGAGACAGTTACTGATGGTAGGGTTTTGTCAGCATAGATTTCTGCTGCATCTTGCTTGTAGGACATTGGGACAGTTGAAACACGTTTTTGAGTGACTGATTTGCCTGTGAGAGCCTCCCCTTGTCTTGGGTTTCTAACTCTGTGTGAGGTACTCAGCTGACTCATCATTCTTGTTATCTTTTCAGCCCTGTAAAGCTGCCCTCTTCCTCAGAATTTAAGACACTCTCAAATGTGAGTAACCACACTTTATCTCTCATATTGTGATATGAGACCATGCCTTCAGACCTCAGACTACTCACCTTCATGTAGTCTGTACTCATGGAGATATCCCTGGTCATGACGACTCTGCCCTGAAACTTCTGTGTATACTTTGTGCCACCATTGCTAAAATGGAATCATTCTATCCACACAAGCCTTTGTCCTGTGACTTCACTGCATATAGTATTTAATGAAGGTATATCTTGAAGCCGTGCAGAACAACTTTACTGAGAACCTAGTGTTCTTCATCTTAGCTTCATGCTCACCTTCTACACATGGGTTTGAACTCCCATGCAGTGAAGAGAACATTTTAGAAGACTAAAATTTTTCTTGACCGACCCTGTTACCCTATCAGTCCATGGACTGAGAAGCCCCTTACTTGTAGCCAGTGTCAGCAGGAAGAAGATTATCCAGCTCTAGACTATGTTGAGGACTATGCAGTCAGGATTTATGTAGAAAGGGTGTGATGAAATGTCAGAAATGTCATATGTAACTTAGTCTATTTCAGCTCATTTATATATGTATAAGCTAATAAGAGAACATAAATCACAATGTCTGATTGTCCCACTTATGACAGGGAAAACTAATATTTACAAAATATCTTCTCTCCTTATCATTCTGCAATGGCCCTTTGAAACCCCCAAAGAACTTATTTCATCCCCAGCTCAGGAACTTCTTTACACCTATGTTTACTTTATATCTCTACATCCTTTGCTTGTGGGGTCTTTGACTCTCTCATCTGTGAAAGATTCACACGTTTATATTATAGTGTTTATATTTTATTTTGCTAATATCTATTTCATTTTTAGAGCAACCAAAATAATTTTGAGTGTAGAGGAAATTTAATTCCTTCCCCATATAATCTGGTAATCACATAGTTAATAAAATGTAAATTTTATATTTGTTGCAGGGAAATAGATTCTTTGGCTTTACATAAGAAAAAATTCAAGCATGAGCCAGTATAGAGTTTAAAGTAAAAGTAAGTTTATATAGTAAAGAATAAGTAAAACCAAAAAAACAAAGGCCACTTCATAGGTAGAGTGGTGGTCTCTATTGATAGTGGAAAAAAGACTTCCTTCATCTCCCAGGATAAGGTTTATATGTGTTTTCTGCTTCCATGGAAACTTTATTGGTATGAGAAAAATAAAGTAGAATAACAATAGTATATTTATCTTTAACTTTAGTAAGATTCCAGAATAGGGGCTTGCACGCTTGCACATGCACATATATGTTTAATGGGCTTTACTACAAGCATTTTCCTAATAGAATCTTTAGTATGTTCTGTGGCATTGATTAATATATGCCTGAGTTTTGTGTCTTAAAGCATGTAGATAGCCAGGTTAGAATTCAATCTGTAAATTTGTTTATTTTTTCTGAAAAATAGTTCTCATGACCTTTTCTGAATTATATCTACATTAATACATCAAAAAATAAGATTCAACAATTAAACTAAACTTGCTTTTAAGACTAAATTATTAGGTCATTGAAATATAGGACAATTTACAAATTTAACTTCTTTTTATGTATAAAGTTTTATATATAAAAACAATTATCATATTTTAGAATAAAATGCACAAATTAATTTCCTCATATGAAACTCTTATTTAAAGATTGAAAGTTAAAAATTTTATTATTGTTTTTGTGTAGTTCCCTGGCTGGGAATCAAACCCAGACCTCAGTTTTAAGAGACCCAGTGCCTAGCCCCTATACCACCAGGGAACTCCCTCAAAGTTAAAAATTTTTTTTAAAATGTTGACAATTCACTGTAGAATTCTATGCCTGAAACCTATGTAATACTTGCTGACAGATGTCACCCCAATAAGTCTAACAAGAAAATAAATTAAAAAATAAAAATGTAGACATATATAAAACAATGCAAAAAAAATAAAAGAATCAAATAATACATTTAGGTTATGGACCCCGAAACAAACAAACAAACAAAAACTCAAATGCTTTGCCTTTGGATATACTGATTTTAAATTGGTTGTTAATAAACAACAGACTCAGAAACAACATTTGACCCTACCAATTTTATGCTTATTAGGTTCATATAGAAAGACATGTTTTGGGAGGGATACTTTAGCATTATGCAGAAAGACTCCAAGAAAAACCTATTGATGACCATTGCCTCAGGTCCCATTATTTTCTGGGTTATATAACATAAATATATATGACTGTAACACTCTTCCTAAACTACTAGCAAGGCATGCAATCTTATTTCATTTTCTTTGAAATTTTTATTCATATGTTAATTCTCCATGAGTATATATTAAAATTTGATTTTATCATTTTTTTAATTCATTTTTATTGTTAGAGTTATTGGGGTGACATCTGTTGGCAAGGATTACATAGGTTTCAGGCATACAATTCTACAGTGCATTGTCAACTTGATGTATAATAAGTTCATCACCTAATGTGACTTCTCTTTCCATCATCTTATATTTAGCTTCCCCCCTCCTCTCCCACCCCCACCCCCCTCTCCCCTCCCTAACCCACTCGTCCCCAAATAAAACATTAAACTATCGATTGTGTCCATGGGTTATTTGTTTGTTCATTTCTTTCTTCCTTTGCTTTCAGTTTTATATTCCGCATATGAGTGAAATCATGCAGTTCTTTGTTTTTTCTGTCTGGCTTATTTCACTTAGCATGATGATCTCCAGGTTCATCCATTTTGTTGCAAATGGCAATATTTCATCTTTTCTTACAGCTGAGTAATATTCCATTGTATATATGTACCACAACTTCTTTATCCAGTCATCTGTCGCAGGGACCTTTGGTTCTTTCCATGTTTTGGCCACTGTGAACAGTGCTGCAATGAACATTGGGGTACATAAGTCTTTGCGGACAAAGGTTTTCAAGTTCTTTGGGTAGATCCCCAGAAGGGGGATTGCTGGGTCAAATGGTAGCTCCATTCCCAATTTTCTGAGGAACCTCCACACTGCCTTCCACAGTGGTTGTACCA
>PVJL010021712.1:0-10230 GCA_004026885.1 Lyroderma lyra | reverse complement strand
GTTTAGGATTCTCTGTCCTTGTCACTAACCCTGGGCATTTTAACTAGGATGTGGCTTCCTGTGGGCCTGTTTGGGCTCCTCTTGTTTGGGGCTCTCTGTGCTCCCTGGGCTTGAGTGTCTGTTTGCTTCTCCAGGTCGGGGAGGTTTTCCGTCATTATTTCTTCAAAGAGGCTCTCAGGCCCTTGCTCTCTCTCCTCCTGCTGGTGCCCTGTGATGCGAACGTTGTTGCACTTGATGTCGTCCCAGAGGCCCCTAAACTATCCTCAATTTTTTGGAATTATTTTTCCTTCTTGCTGTTCTGACTGGATGTGTTCTGCTGCCTTGTCTTCCAATTCGCTGATTGAGTTCTCTGCTCCATGTCGTCTGCTGGTGCTTCCTTCCATTGCGTTCTGGATTTCAGTTATATCATTTCTGACTGGTCCTTTCTTATGGTTTCTGTGTCCTTTATGCTTACTATCTCTCTGTTGAAGTTTTCACTAAGTTCCTTGAGCATCCTTAAAAAAACCATCATTTTGAGCTCTGTGTCTGATAAGTTGCTTGCTACCATCTTATTTAGTTCTTCTGGAATTTTCCTGCTGTTATTTAATTTGAGACATGTTTTTTGTTTTATCATGTTGGATACCGGCCTGGGTTTGTTTCTGTGCAGTAGGTAGATCTGCCACGTCTCCCAGTACTGCTGGGTGGCCTTACGCAGTAGGTGCCCTGTGGGGCCCTGGCACCGTCTCCCTGGTCACCTGCGCTGGGCGTTCCTGAAGATTCTGGTTTGATGCCAGTGCTGGGCCTGGAGCTCCTCCTGCCCGGTTACCGCCAGCCTGAGGCCTGCGGACGTACATAGCTTTGCAAGGGAGATTGCCATGCGGGTGGGGCTGGCTGCTCACCGGAGGAAGTGCCTCTGGGTTGGCAGAGTTGGGTGGGATGGGGTCCCAGTGAGTCAGCAGGGTCGGGCCAATAAGGCTCACCAGACACATCGGGTTCGCATTGGGCCGTGTGGGGGCGGGCGCAACACGGGAAAGAGGGTGCCCCCCGGCCGGCTGTGTGGGAGGAGGGTGCACCGGGAAGAATGGCGCCTGCCCTCCAGCCCTCGCTCCAAAGCCGCACACCTCACTCTGCCCCATGTGGCTCCAGTGCCCCCTGAGCCACTGCCCCTCTGCAGGAGCCCAGGGTGAGTACCTGCGAGTGACCGAGTCGGTGGGGCACTTTAGGAGCAGATCTGGGTTTCCCGGAGCCTCCGTCCTAACAGGGCGGTCAAAGTCCCCACTGTTTGTCACAGTCAGCTGTGGGCTCCTCTCCCCAGCACCAGCGCTCCGGGCTGAGGCTCCTGGTATGGGGCTGGGGTCCCTCCCTCGTCCGGGGGGGGGGACCTTGGTGGCTGAGACCTCCCCCCTCCTGATTCTCTGGCTCCTTCCGTGTCTGCGCGCCCGGGTGGTCTGGCCGTGGTCGCCTCTGTTGTGTGTCCTCGGCTACGAGGCTCCTGTTCAGCTGGACCTCAGAGGGTCCTCCAGGTCGGCCGGGCAGTGATTCAGTTGTGATTCGGGTGTGCTCACCGCGGAGGAGGCGCAGCGCTCGCCGCCCTCGTGGACCCCGCTGTGGCCTTCATCCTGTAACTCCGGTGACTCATCTGGGTCTCGGGTTCGTGTGAAACGCTGATTGGAATCCTGGGCCTTTTCGGCCCGATCACACTTGATTTCTTCCTTCGCCTGAGTGTAGTCCTCAGACAGTGAAGCACATGCAACGTAGAAAGGCCTGGAAAGACCAGCCCCCACGTGGGTTTCCACCACGTTCTGAAACGCGGGAAGCTGTGGCATGCTCCCCCCCAGGGACCAGAAGGCTCCGCACTGGGACACGGGGCGGCTGCACCATCGGGTGACGGGCACAGCCTGGCGGCTTGCCCAGGACTTTCCCTAAATGACAGAGAAAAAAAGGTGCAAGATGGTCACAGATGCACCGGTGACACCGAGCGGACCGAACAGCACAACCTCCCTCTTTCTCTGTGTGAGCGACAGCACCTGACAACGGTGCAGAAATGTCCCTAATTTGCAAACCCGTCTGGATCGTGTCCACGCGAGAAACGCGAACATTTAGTTCTGGCAGGTTCTGGCGGTGGGGAGGGCGTCGGTGCCAGCGAGGAGCCGTGCGGCGTGGAGGACACCGGCGCGGGGGGCGCGCGCCGCGGGGGCTTCCCTTCGCCTTTGTGGGGAGACGCTGTCTTTCCCCGTGAGCCGCCAGCAGCCCGAGAGGCTTCCAGGCCCACCTCCCGGCCACCTGCTCCCCGGAACCCGCAGGGCTCCTGCCCCCTGTCTGTTCTCGGGGGGCCCCGCCCCCCCGTGCCCCCGGGACGCCCAGATGGCGTGTCTAGCGCTTCCCTCAGTGTTTGGGGCGGACCCTTGCTCGCGGCGCTGCTTCTCAGTGCGCTGCATTTCGGAGCAGAGTTAAAAATAGTCCCAGAGCTGGGCCAAGGCCAAGTTCAGTCCAAGTCTCTGAACTCACGGGAGCTTGCTGGTTGCTCCTGTTCGTGTCTCCAGGACCGGGGCCGCCGGGGTGAGAGTCTCCCAGCTCAGCCCCCGTGTCCCGAACACAGGGACGTCCTGGTGGGCACACGTGGTTGGCGCCACCTGCTCTGTGAGCCCAGACCTTGAAGGTCAGTGTCAGCTCAGTGTCCTGCCCAGAACATCTCACTGTTTTCATAGAAACGTTTGCTTTCGTTTCCCTTCTGCTGTCACTGTCCGGGGACACTTCCCAAATATTTTAATGTAGAAAACGCCCGTTTCGTTTGCACGAAGTGAGTGGGTTTTGCTGGCCTGTCCTGCCCCGCTCGTCCCCGAGAATCGGTCCATATTTGAAACACCAAAAGCCGTCGGGTCCCAGAACCTCTTTGCTTGGTTCTGTTCCATCTCGCCCCCTCGGATGGCAGCGAGAAGCTATCGAAGACGCCGGGGCAACGCTGACCCCTAATAATGCACACGTCGTCTCGCCCCCAAATCCCTGTTAGCAGACTGACCGCTAGAGCGTTCGCCTTCGGTTGCATTAATTGCGGTGACTGACCACACACTCTCTTCCTGAATTC
The DNA here is from genome assembly GCA_004026885.1 of Lyroderma lyra. Classification (NCBI taxonomy): domain Eukaryota; kingdom Metazoa; phylum Chordata; class Mammalia; order Chiroptera; family Megadermatidae; genus Lyroderma; species Lyroderma lyra. The sequence continues at coordinate 7,166 of PVJL010021712.1, read as the reverse complement.
GCTGGGTTGCTCTGCGACAGTGGTCACCAAGGTCCCCCGTGCGTAGGTCAGTGCAGCTAACGTGGCATCCGTTTACCGGAATTTCTGTCTCCGAGGCCAGCTCGTGCCTTCCCGAGGACGGCCCGGACGACTGTCTGGGACTGACCGCACGTGTAGGGCCCGAGCTCGTCCCCTCCGAGGTCATCGGCTCGCCTCCTGCCCTCCTTGGACGCGTTTTAGAAAGGTGGCTCCTTCACACTCTCGCTTTGGTGTCTTTCTTGTCCTCAAGTGCCTCCCAGTGACGTGGCAGCCATGAAACAGGGGCCTGCAGTCTGTCCCCTGCAACGCGGAGCACCGAGACGCACGGAGAGACGAGCTTGTGTGTGGTCACTGCCCATGTGGAGGCAAACCTGCCCGGCTGCAGAGTTGTGAGACGGCTGCACCTGCCCTGGGCAGCTGGACCACCCCTCCCGCCTCCCCGGGGGGCTGCCACACGGGGGTGACGGCAGGACCAGCGGGGGTCCAGGTGGCCGGGGGGACATGGGACACACACCCCATAGCTTTTCTAAGATCCAAACAATAAAATAAAAATCTGAGTTTGAGGCGCACCTGACTCAAAGCGTTCAGCGTTCAGCCCGTGTTTGGAAGCAAAATGAAGTGGGGGCCTCCCGGACCGTGCAGGCGCCTCGGGGTAAATGGGGGCTCGTGGGGTGCAGTCGAGACCCCAGTCGTTCCGTGAGCTGTGACGAGCGCACCATTTCGGAAGGAGTTCGATAATTTGGGGAGAAATTCTACAGTCACGAGGTGGTCACTAACTGACGTCCGCAGGCCTGGGGGCTGTGTCTTTAGCTGGCCACCTTCCCGTCCCTCAGAGTCGGCTGCTGGGTGCCCAAGTGACCCCGACTCCATCGGGGTCCCCAGCTCGTGTCATCATTCCAGAAAGAACTCCACGTTCAGGGTGGGAAAAGCAGCAGCCGATTGCCCCAACGGCCAGCACTTACTCGGGTTTGTCTCGGGACGGCAGCGTGGACGACCTGGGAGGGCAGGCCTGGCCTTCGGCCCCCGCCCCAGGCGCCCCTCAGCGAACCCCCACAGCCCCACCTTGACCCCAAGCAACGGGGCACTCCTTAGCCGGTGGCCATCTCCTCCCGGCTTTGTCTCGCAGCCACCATGTCGGCGTGAAGTGAGGGTACGTTCGGGGCCTTCGGGGGGGCAGGCGGCTCTGGGCGATGGAAGCCCTGGAGGAGCTTCTTGGTGGCGTTGGGACCAGAACCGGGCCGGGTCGTGGGGCCCCACGTCTGACCGGCCATCACGCGGCTCCGTTAGGCCACACGGCCCCCACGTTCCGTGTCTGGAGAGAGACGTGAGTCCTCGTCCTGCTCCCTTTCCTACGTGCGTCCGCACGGGCACAGACGTGCGTGCACTCACATGTGTCTGCTCAGCACGTCCGAGAGGTGACGTGAGTGACAAGCGGTGACAGCCGTGCAGAAGGAGCCCTGGGGTCTGGAGCACAGGAGGTGGGACGCGAGCTCCTGCCCGACGTGGAGACGTCCCTCTGCACGCCCGTCTTTGGGGCTGTCACCGCGTGTCCCCTAAGCTGTGACGGCAGGAAGAGGGGCTGCATGCTGGGAGCCCAGGTGAGAATTTGGTTTCCGTCACTTTTAATACTCATTTTCCTGTCTCTCGCGCTACCCGTCCAGCGTCTGTACCGTCATTGCTGCCGTCCAACCCAGCGCCACGGCTCGCGGACAAACTGCAGAACCGTGGACACGCGCGAGACGCGATGGACACGCGCGAGACGCGATGGACACGCCACGAGGAGGCAGGACGTACGCAGAGGCAGCACGGGGCTCGGCGCTGGCAGGTGCTGGGGTGCAGTCCTGCCGCGAGCTGGAGTGCGAAGGGGCCCCCTTGTACGTGTGTGATTGCGTAGGAGGAGGCTGCCCAGCGACTGCCCAGCACCCCTTCCCTTCAGCGACGGCCTGCGGACGGCCACGAGCGACCCGACACCGGCCCGCAGTTCTCTGCACAGTAGGCTCACGTGTCTCACACGTGTAGCTCGCAGGCACCCGTGCAGTGTCCACTATTTAATAAGGGGGGACAGAGAGTAAATAGTGTGGGCAGCACAGCCCTTAGTGTCCGTGAGCGCAGAGCCCCCCGCCCCCGCAGGACGCGCAGGGCGATGGGGGCCCCCACATGCCCCTGGGGTGTCCAGGGCACTGAGCCCCCACATGCCCCTGGGGTGTCCAGGGCGATGGGGGCCCCCACATGCCCCCTGGGTTGTCCAGGGCAATGGGGGCCCCCACGTGCCCCTGGGGTGTCCAGGGCACTGAGCCCCCACATGCCCCTGGGGTGTCCAGGGCACTGAGCCCCCACATGCCCCTGGGGTGTCCAGGGCACTGAGCCCCTACATGCCCCTGGGGTGTCCAGGGCGATGGGGGCCCCCACATGCCCCCTGGGTTGTCCAGGGCAATGGGGGCCCCCACATGCCCCTGGGGTGTCCAGGGTGCTGAGCCCCCACATGCCCCTGGGATGTCCAGGGCACTGAGCCCCCACATGCCCCTGGGATGTCCAGGGCACTGAGCCCCCACATGCCCCTGGGGTGTCCAGGGTGCTGAGCCCCCACATGCCCCTGGGATGTCCAGGGCTCTGTGCTCGTGCTGGGGCCCCCGAGAGCCCCCGCTGCCCCCTGGGCTGCAGCCCGGCCCACGTCCCGGGTGGGTTTGCACGTCCCCGGGCGGAGTCCCTCCTGCGGCGGCTGCAGAACGAAGACCCCGCGAGGCTGGCGCCTGGCACCCGTGTCTCCGGGTCGCATTGGGCTGCTGGCCGCAGAGACTGAAGCCTGGAGGGCACAGCCGGAGGGTCTGCGGGAGGCGGTGTCCACTGCGCGGCGTCCAGGTGCCAAGCCCGTTCCACGTTCGCCCGGGCCCCCCTGTCCGCGTTCCAGGGCGAAGGGACCGAACCTCCTGGCCGGTCTTGGTCCTTCGATTCGGGAGAGAGACGCCCAGCCCCGCGCGGAGCCCACACGCACCCCAGCAGCCTGGGCAGCAGGCCCCTCGCTGCTGCGGCCGCTTCCGGGCATTTCACTGCCCCGAGCAGACCTGTGCCCCGTGCGTGAGAAGGTGGGGGCGGTGGCGCGTGGTTTCGGGGTCCTGCCCGTGGGGAGCGCCCCCGTTCTGGGCTCATCCTTTCTCGTTAGCTTAGCCGGCCGGGGGTCTAGGCCGGACGCCGTTTCTCAGGACCCTGGGGTCCCTCTGGTGCCCGGAGCTGCCGTGGGAGAGCGTGCCGGGCTGGTGTCCAGCGTAGTGGGAAATCCGGGGTTCCATGTCCCCACGGGGATCCCCTTCAACCACAGTTCAGGCCCCCAGGGAGGCTTTTGAACATGTGAACCCGCGTGCTTCAGTGTGGGGAGCACAGGGAGGTCAGTTTGGGGAGCACAGGGAGGTCAGTTTGGGGAGAACCGGGGGGTCAGTGTGGGGAGCACCGGGGGGTCAGTGTGGGGAGCACTGGGGGGTCAGCTCTTTGGCTGCTTCCTGACTTGCTGTCCTCTCCCGGCCTCCCTGTACGCAGACTCTGGGCTTCCTGCGGGACGTCCTGGGAGCCCCCCTTCTGCCCTGTCCTCCGCCTTCTGGTCCTGCTGTCCAGGCAGTTTCGCCGGACTCCCTCCCAGGCCCTCTGCAGGACCTCTCACACGTCCCGACAGATTTCCATTCGCAGGAAACCTCCGGGCTCTCAGAAACGCCCTCCCCGTCGCGTGAGTTTCGGTCGTTGTCGGCTCCGTTGTCCTGGCGACTCCTGCTTTTGACCCCTGTGACCCCGGGGCCCCAGGAGCGTCCGAGTGGCGCATTTCTGCGCTCGGTCCCGGGCCTGCCGTTCACCCCGGCCGGACCTCTGCTCGGGGGCCCTTTCGTCAAGGCCACCGCGAAGGGCAGATGCCGGGGCGGGGGGCCAGCGGGGCCGCCTCGGGAAGGGGCTGCAGACGCGGGGCCCGTGCACATGGGTCCGGCTGCCGCGGTCCCAAGCAGGAGTGTGGGGACCCCCTTTCGGCGTGTGGCCTCCTCGGTGCCTCCCACACTGGCCCAGCCCAGTGCCTGAGACTCGTCCCCCCTGACCTGTCCTGTGCCTGAGACTCGTCCCCCCTGACCTGTCCTGTGCCTGAGACTCGTCCCCCCTGACCTGTCCTGTGCCTGAGACTCGTCCCCCTGACCCGGCGCCCGACCTGCAAGGTGGGAAGATGGACCTACAGGACAGGGTCCTTCTGACCTCAGCCCACCTCCTTCTTGGCTTTTGAGGGCATGTGACCCCCCACTTCCTCAGCATTTCGGGGGTTCTGGGGCCCAGCCTGCCCGTGGGCTCCCTGCGGACCGGACCGGCCATCGGTCAGGAGCAGCGGTGGCTGCCTTGGTCCAGTACCTCTATTTTGTTCAAAAGAAAGGTCCCTCACCGCTGTCGGCTGTAGGCGGCCGTGTCCTCGGACGCGTGACCCAGGGACTTGGCGCCCTCAGGGACACCCCAGGTCACCTTCATTCGGGGACAGCGGGGCATGTCTTGCTCTGTCCTCCTCTCAGCATGCCCTTCGCCCCCGTCTTCCTGCGCAATAGTGACCGGAGGGGTCTGGGGCAGAAATGGGCCAAGATGGTCAACAGGCGCCAAGTCCCGGGGGTGTCACACCGGCACGGTGACTGCGGCACCGACGTGGGGGACGGTGCGACCAGCCTGTCCACGCTGACTTCTGTCTGTCCCCGCAGAGGTCGGGGCCTGCGTCCTCATGTCCCGTCTCGGTCTCCGGGGGGTTTCCAGGTCACCTTTCGGTGGCCCCCGCCTCCCGGGAACAGAGAAAGTGCCGGTACCGGGGCCAGGGCAGCCGGGGTCACAGCAGTCCCTGCGGGTGCCACCTGGCAGGCGGACGGTTGGGGGTCGCGGTCACTTAGGACGCTCGGTCCCGTCTCTGTCGGCTCGCCAGGCCCTTCGCTGATGGGAGGGCCCCGCCGCCTGCGTTCTGTTCTCAGCGCTCGGGAGCTTCCGTCAGGCTGGGTGTCACCTTCGCTCCGCAGGCCACCGCAGGCCACCGCAGGCCACCACAGGCCACCGCAGGCCACCGCAGGCCACCACAGGCCACCACAGGCCACCTCAGGCCACCGCAGGCCACCACAGGCCACGGCCATTTGCGGCGTGGAGCAGGAGGAGGCGCCGCAAGGCGGGGGCGGGGCAGGGGCTGTGGAGGGGGCAAGTGGCATCGGAGTCCCCCCCCCCACGGCGGTTACCGGTCCGCTCGCAGCCCCCAGAAGTGGGCCCAGGGGCCTACACGAAGGCGTGACAGGGGGACAGGGCCCTAGGAAAGCGAGGGACGATGACGGCGCCCTGGCCCTGCTGCCCCCGCAGGTCATCCCGCGGCGTTTGGTGGGGACGGGGGCGCAGGGGGGGACCGACAGCACTGGAACCGCTGTCTCTGGAGGAGCCCAGCTGCAAGCGAGGCAGGACCCTTGCAGGTGAGGGGACGGGCCGTGCAGTGACGAGCATGAGTGTGAGCGCTGCACGAGGAGCCATCTGGGCTTGGGCAGGAGCGGAGGTTTGTCTTCCTGGAGCTCTGAGGTGCAGAGAGCTGGGGACCTCGGACCCCACGTCATCAGCCCCGAAGGGCTCGTGAGACAAGTGCTGCTGCCAGTGCCTGTCCCCAGGTACCCAGCTGTGGGACGTCACCCTCGCGGACAGACAGCACCCTCCGGGGGGGGCACCCGTCCTGTGACCACGCGGCCACCTTGTACAGAGGAAGAGGAGGGGACCAGGGCTGTCACTGAGCAGCAGAAGCAGAAGTGCATGCGGCAGAAAGAGGGGACACGTCCCCCGCGTCCCCCCCATCACGCCCTTACCGGGGACGGCGTGTCCCCCGGCGTTCGGCCGCCTCGAGGGGCCCGGCAGGCAGGAGCACACGGGCAGCCGCAATGGAAACGGGACACGCCGAGGCGGGAGGACGGGCACACGGTCTGCTGGAGCGGGACACTCAGGAGGTGTGATGGCCGCCAGGCCGGCCGGACAGGACGTGAAAGGGACCACAGAGGACACTGGGGACGCGGCAAGCAGGTTGGGCCGGGAGGGCTTTGGAGCCACAGGCGGACGCGGGGGGCGGCGGAGGCTCAGGAAGTCACGTGTGGCCTGTGAGAGCCCCCGCGAGCGCCCCGGGGGCAGGCGGGAGGCTGACGTCCACACGGTCCCGAAGGCTCCGAGCCTCACAGCCACGAAGCCACTGTCACCACTGCGCGCCCGAGCTCCAATGCCCCCAGGTGCGGTGCAGACCACGGAGCAGGTGGACGGCCCCGAGACCACGGGGCACAGAGCACACGCACGGGGGGACGGGGCAGGGAGCACACGCACGGGGGGACGGGGCAGGGAGCACACGCCCGGGGGGACGGGGCAGGGAGCACACGCACGGGGGGACGGGGCAGGGAGCACACGCACGGGGGGACGGGGCAGGGAGCACACGCCCGGGGGGACGGGGCAGGGAGCACACGCACGGGCGCAGAGCTCACCCCCGCCGCCATCTGCGGTGACGCGTCAGCCTCAGCGAGAAGCCAGCCTGGAGTCGACCTGGGCAGCGTGCACGGCTGTCAGGCCTGAGTCGCATAGAAATCACTTAAAAATCTACTTGAAAGCATGCTCCCCCCAGTGCCATCTCTATGTCCCTTCTCCTTCGATGACATGCCCCCCATTTGCTGAAGAGAATTAAGGAAAATAATGGGGTGTGTGTGGGGGTGCTGTAACGTGGGGAGGCGGAGAGCTGCGGGCGAGGGGCACGGCCTCTGTGTCGAGGTCGGGGTTGTCACGTGCTGCCACCCCGGCGTCTGGTGTGCTGGCTTGTTTCCGTTTCCACGAACCGCCTCGTCCCATCGCTCAGCACGTGTCCTTCACTGAACTGAGTCTCGGGTAGGTGACGTGCGTGACGGTCTTGCTCTCCTACCCGCTCAGCCACCCTGTTGGCTTTGATGGCAGCATTGACTCCATTGACATTGAGAGCAATGTCATTCGTACTTGTTATTGTTCGTTTGCTTGTTTGTTTGTTTGTTTTTGTCTAACAGCAGCCCCCACACGCTCCGTGCAGCACAGGTTGGTGGGGACGAGCGCCCTCGGCTGCTCTGGTCTGGGAAGCTCCTTGTCCTTTGGTTCTAAATGACGGTCCTGCTGGGTACAGT
>PVJL010021711.1:0-10217 GCA_004026885.1 Lyroderma lyra | reverse complement strand
GAGCTCCACACCACGGCGTGCACCCCACACTGACCGTGAACATGGGAGCTCCACACCACAGTGTGCACCCCACACTGACCGTGAACATGGGAGCTCCACACCACGGCGTGCACCCCACACTGACCGTGAACATGGGAGCTCCACACCACGGTGTGCACCCCACACTGACCGTGAACATGGGAGCTCCACACCACGGTGTGCACCCCACACTGACCGTGAACATGGAAGCTCCACACCACGGCGTGCACCCCACACTGACCGTGAACATGGGAGCTCCACACCACGGCGTGCACCCCACACTGACCGTGAACATGGGAGCTCCACACCACGGTGTGCACCCCATGCTGATTCCCATCTTTCATTTCTGCTCCGGTTTTATTCTCTAGAAAGTTGCCTCTGGAAGACGGAGCAGTCTGAGACCCTTAATTTTCTTCCGCCCACGAAAATGCTAATTTATACTTCCGTTACTTCCGTGCAATGTGTGATGGGTTTGGGTAAACCGTGGAGTTTTCGCCTCCCAATTCTTTACTGGTTTAGTTTTCATCTAAATTGTCTCTCAAAACTCAGCCTATTCAGTTAAAGGGCCACTTCCCTCGTCAAAGTTCCTCTGTTTCACTCTTCACTTTAACAGTGAATTTTTTACACCCGTGAAATAGAACCACATTTATTGAACTTTTACTATGTTCTGGGTACCATAGTGTTGACTTAGTAAATGACTTAATTTAATCTTCAGGGAACACACCTACCATTAGTCCTCACCTGTACAGGTGAGGAAACAAACTCAGCAGGATTCAGGAACGTGTCCAAGGTTATTGTATTAGTCTGCTATTGCTGTGTAAGTGCCACAAATTCAGCAGCTTAAACACCAGCTTGTTATCTCATGGGTCTTTGGTGAGAAGTCCAACAGCCTGATGGGGTTACTCTGCTCAGGGTCCTACAAGGTTAAAATCAAGGTGTCGACTGGGCTGTGCTCCTTTATAGAGGCTCTGGAAGAATCTGCCTCCAAACTCTTTGGCGTTGTCAGCAGAAGTCAGTCCCCCGCAGTTGTAGGACCGAGGCCCTCGTTTCCCTGACACACGGGCCCCTCATCTTCTAGCCAGCAATGGCACATGGGTGCTCCTTGTGCTTGTAATCTCTTCTACTTCCTGTCCTGCTCCTGTGATTACACTGGGCCCTTCTGGATAAACCAGGCTAATCCTATTTTAATGTCAACTGATCACTGAATCCTAATCCCATCTCAAAGTTTCTTTCTCCAGGTAAGGAAACGTAGTCACAGTGTGGAATCACATCCCTTTCACAATCCTGGGGATTAGGGCGTGGAATATTCATAGGGCCATAACTCTGCCTACCCATAATTTTCATTATTAGTAAGGGACAGCTCTGTTTTAATCTTTGACCTGTGTCCTGTGTCCTCCTAAGACTCACCTTAACTGAAACCTGGGCTACGCAAGTACAAACAGTGATATCTGAGGTACTAGTGAGATGATGTTAGACAGTAATGTCTAAGATCACAGACTTTGAGCAACCCTCAGTCCACACATCTGTAGAATGGGTGTAATGTCAATAGCTGCCTCTAGGGTTGTTATGACAACTAAATGACTTAATGCAGTAGACTCTCCATTAACTGGAACTCAAGCAACTGGTTCTGGTTAGTGAAGAGTCTACTTAAATTTACCTGGCTCCTACCAATCCCCATGGGTACCCGTTAACTGAGAGTCTACTGTATTTGCAAAGGGCTGAGAACATGGCCTGGTATATGGTAAGCATTATAGAAGTGATTTTAAAGAAATAAAATTATGTGAAAATAAAGTGAGAAAGAGAAAAAAAACAGCAGCTGAGACATCATTTTTCTTATTTTATTACAGCATGATAATTCATAACTTTTTTTAAAGTTGAAGTATTTGTGATTACAACACAGCCCTATTTTTTAACTAATAATGTAAGATGTATCCTCACTAAGTTTGGGGGCGCAGAGTATGATTTATACATGTCAAATGCTCACTAATCAATGGACGAGTTGAATTGGATGCAAGAAAACTATATAAAGGGGACATCATAATTTTTTTTAAGTTGCCTATTATCAGACAGATTAGTAGGTGGAAAATAATCCTAAAAAGATTTTTTTCTGTTTTTAAAAAAGTTTTTATTTTTAATGGCTTGAAGAGCGTTCTAGTTATTGAAGCACCTGCTCTGACTGAAAGCAAAATCATAACGTAATTAGGAAACAGGTAAGACAGTCTCTGCAATAGAAAGTCCCATGCTGGGACCAAGGTATTATAGCTAACATAGAGATACATGTCACCTAGGCTGACTCTGACATATAAGATGAAGGTATCTACAAATCCTGCATCAGCTCTAACATTTCCCTACCTAACCACAGCTATCCAAACTGCTCTTAATGTCTAACAAAATACTTTTGTTAATCTTCATGATATCTGGGAGGGATAAACAGCTTCATCAATGAAACAGCACCCAGTACTTATCAGATAATTGGTGGAATGTTAGAACCATTCCTCCCTAGGCACTGATGATTACAAAAAACAAACAGATTTTAGTCAATGAAAGTATTCTTTATATTTGCATACTGGCATACTTACAGGATAAACATACTAGTAAAAACTTAACATTGACAGGAGAATTAAACATGGGCTGTGCATCTTCAAATCATTACAAGGTAAAAAAAAAACAAAGGAAACAATATGTGGATCAGCAGGTAACATGGAACCCCCCAAAAAAGGAGGAACAGGAAGCAAAAAATGAAAAAGCAGAACTAGGAGCTAACACTTCTGAGAAGAGGTGGTCCTTCACAGAAGATAATACCAGTTCCTCCCTCAAAGTTACAGGCATCTAGCTGGCTTTCTTCCCTAGTTTTCAATGCTCATCTGAGATTGAAAGTAGACATATGTAACAAAAATAAGAAGTAGTCCCAATAACTGTATTTTACGTGCAAGCTATGTCAGGCCTTATTGGAGAATCAAGCCAATGTTTGCATACCAACAAATCTTAAATAGAATATTCTATTATGAAACATTTCAGATATGCAAAATAATATGTAGAATACTATAATAATCAACAGTGTATTAACACATAACTGAAAAAACAAGTACACTTCCACTTAAAATCCTACATGTTCCTAGAACACCATATGCCCAAACCTGAATTAACCTTTGCCCAGGATTGCACACATATAAGATTTATATATTATTAGGAGTATTGACCCCAGAGCCAGATTGCCTGGGTCCAAATCTAGTCTCTACCATACAATTATGCAACTTTAAGTTACTTCTCCCTGTCTCTGATCTTCATCCATAGTTTGAGAATAATAACAGTATCTACCTCACAGAGATGTATGACTATTAAGTGAGTTTAAAATATATAAATTGCATTCAGAATAATTCTTAAAATTTCTAAGAATTTCCTCTTAGTGAATAATGCCATCTCATTGCCTCACTGTCCAAGTCACCTACCTGGAGGCTATCACAGCTTTAATATTTTTCATCATCATGGTAGCTGATAGTCACCAGGTTCTACAGACTTGTCATTTCTCTTGAATCCATCTTATTTAAAGTCTCCCTTCCACAGTTTTGAAAATCATTCCTTAATTGAATGGCAATACTGCCTCTTCCCCCACCCCTACTACTTCTCTCACAATACCCAGAAATTTATTATTTAAAAATTAAATTATGGGAATAAAACAAGAATGTCCCTTTCTATTACTCTTAATCCATCAGACTAGAAAACCTAGCTAGTATGATAAGACAAGAAAATGCAATAAAAGGATACAGATTGGGAAGAAAGAATTAAAACTATATTTTTTCATGAATGATATGACTGTGCAGAAAATCCCCCCCAAATCAACAAAATTACACCTAACACTAATTAGTGATTATGGCAAAGTTTGAACAGGCTAATGTTCCAAAGTCGATTGCTCTCCTACACACCACGAATAAATAATTGGAATTTAAAGTCTTTTTAAAAAAATTTTCAGTTGTAATAGCACCAAAATAATGAAATACTTAGGTATAAATCTAGCAAAATATGTATAGGATTAATATATAGAACACTATAAAACTCTGATGAGAAAATCAAAGAATCCACAAACAAGCAGAGAGGTATTCCATGTTCACATACTAGAAAACTCAATATTGTTAAGATGACCATATTTCCCAACTTGACATATAGATATATCAAAATGCCAACAAGCTATTTTGTGGCTATCAACAAATCCAGAACAGCCAGCACAATATTGAAGAAGAAAAAAATTGGAGGAAAGACACCACCTGACTTCAAGACTTAGTATAGATCTGCAGTCATCAAAACACAGTCACGAAAAAGTAGACACACAGATCAATGTGACAGTGTAGAGAACCCAGAAACAGACCCACACAAATACATTAACTGAAATTTGACAAAGGAGCAAAGGAAATTTAATAGAGAAAGAATAGCATTTTCAACAAATGATGTTGGTAGAATTGGGCATGTATACACAGAAAAAAATGAATATAGGCAAAAACCTTACATCGTTCCCAAAAATAACACAAATGAGTCATAGATCTAAATATAAATGTAATGCTATAAAACTTCTAGAAGAAAACATGAGAAAATATGTGACTTTGAGTTTAGCGATGAATTTTCAGATACAATACAAACAGTACAAGACCCCAAAATTATAAATCAGACTTATTTATAATTAAAAACTTTGCATTTATGAAAGACACAGTTAAGAGATATAAAACAGGAGCCATGGACTGGAAGAAAATATTTACAAAAGACACATCTGATAAAGGACTGTTGTCGGAAATATGCAAAAACCTCATAAAACCATATTTTAAAAAAGGAACAACCCAATTACAAAATGGGCCAAGAGCTGAGCAGACACCTCACCAAAGAAGATATACAGATGGCAAAGAAGCATACTCAGAGATGCTCATCATCATTTCTCATTAGGGAAACAGAAATTAAAACAAGAAGACACCACTTCACATCTATTATAGTATCTAGAATCCAAAAGGAACAGTAATGAATACTAGCAAGAATGAAGCACAGCTGGTGGAAATGCAAATCGCACGGCCACTTTGGAAGGCAGTTTGGCAGTTTCTTCGAAAGCTAAATGCAGACTTACCATACGACTCAGCAATTGTGCCCCTAAGTACTTACCCAATTGACTCGAAAACTTAACATCCACACAAAAACTTGCATGTGAGTATTTACAGCAGCTTTCTTCATACCCATCAAAAGCTGAAAGCAACCAAAATGCCCTGCAATAGGTGAATGGATAAAGAAACTGTGGTACATCCTTACAGTGGAATATTACTCGGCAATAAAAATAAATGAGCTATGACGCTACCAAAAGATAAGCAGTGACTTTAAATGCACGTTGCTATGTGACAGAAGCCAGTCTGGAAAGGCAACACACTGTAAGACTCCAACGATCTGACATTCTGCAAAACGTAAAGGTATAAAGACTATAAAATGATCCGTGGTTGCCAGGAGCTCAGGAAGAGGGCAGGAATAATGAATGAATGCAGTACAGGAGAGTTTTAGGACAATAACACTATTTTGTATGATACTATCACAGAGAATGTATGACATTATTCATTTGTCAAAATCCATAGACTTTTACAGGATGGAGAGGAAACGTAGTGTATGCAAATGTTAAAAAATCATTTGGAAGATTGGGGTATCCCAATAAGTGCAGAATGCAACAAGAGAATCTAAATATATTACAGATGTGAAACAACCTCATTAAAAGAGGTGAAAGGAAAAGGTCCTGACCTAAGCCACTCTGAAAAGGGGTGGAGTCTACACTAAGACTGAAGGCAGTGGGAACTGGGAACTGCATGCAGCTATTATCCCCTAGTTGATATAAGCTCACCATGGTGATACAGCTACCCGTGCATCCTGGAACTGAACAAATGAGTAAGTGAATGGCGCATGGTGGGAGGCAGGTTGCTCACTGTAGGACTGGAAGGAGGCTGGGATGATCCATGTGGTGATCGGATTAGAGCCAGAGACATCAATATGAACTAATGTGCAGCCTAACAACGATGCAAATTGTTACATACAGAAATATTTACAGACATGAAGGTTTGTATCACCCCATCTATTTCTTTCTTCTATTAACTGAAAGAGCCTACAAGAAGCAACACTCTAGTAGCAATGAGCACACCTAGCCCCCAAAACTTAGTGTCTCCCACCATAAGGCTGACCAGACGTCCCATTTTAAATGGGACAGAAAACAATGATACGTATGATCAGCCTAGTCTTATTCAAGGTGACAGTAGGCTGACCAGACATACCGTTAGAAACAAGATGGTACCTTTGTTCTCTGTCCCATTTAAAACAGGACATCGGTCAGCCTACCTAACATCCTCCATTAAAAGGACTTAGGGTTCCTTGGAGAAATGGCTCATTCTAGGACTGGGGCAGGAAAAATACAAGATAAGCCTAAAGCATCTTGTAGTTCCAGATAATAAGAAAGTGCTAAAAACAAAACAAAACAAAACCCACACGACGTGTATATCAATGGAAGTTAGTTGCCACTGAAACAATATGAACAACAAAATAGATAGATAGCATTGAATTATAACCCAAAGTACAAAATAAATATTCATAAGGCCATACTGATATCAAAAACTGAATACATTTATAAACGAGGCGAAGAGACCATTCTTCCAGGCACAGCATTTCCAGGTAATTGCTGTGGATACCCCACCCTCGAGCAGGAGGAGGAGGTCTCCTGCTTCTTAGGTGCACAGCTACCATTCAAAGAGCACAACCCGGAAAAGAGGAAGAGTAGCTCTGCAGCGGAGAACCAGACAAACACCACCTCAGCAGGGTGACCAAGGTCAACATCAACCATCATGAACCATGAAGATACTATGGACCCTTAATACATAACACGATGAAAATGGCACTGGACCTCTGTGGTCCTTCTCCCAGTAACCCATAACCCCAATCTTGTCAGGAGGACAACCCCAGTAAATCCCACTAGAGGGGCATTCTACAAACTATCTGACCAAGACTCTTCAAAGCTGTCCAGGTCATCGAAAACAAGGGCAGCCACGGAAACTGCCAGGGCCAAGAGGGACCTCAGAAGACATGTATCCTGGATAGGAGCCTGACACAGAAAAAGGAAATAGGAATAAAATATGGATTTTAATAGACAATAATATATCAATATTGGATCATGAATGATAACAAATTTACTATACTAATAATGTATGATGTTTATAATAGGGGGAATAGGTGTACAATATGTGGGAATCCTTTGTATGCATAACATCTTAATTTTTCTATAAATCTAAAACTATTCTAAAAAATTGAAGCCTATTAAAAATTTAAATGAGATCATGAAAATTCCCTTTAAGTTCTTTGGTGTTCCCAATTCCTTGCAGGATAAGATCAAAACTCCATCCTCAGCACTGAGTATCATCCCTTATTTTTTCCTTTTTCCAACTCACACCCCACTTCACATTTGGGGGTGCTTCTCACGGTTCCTCGAGCACGACAGCAAACCACCAGGCCCTTCCACAGTTCCTCACGCTTGGGCATCTGGTACTCCAGATCTTCCCTGACAAACGGCTCATTTGTTCCCTCCTCAGAGAAGTCTTCCCTGGCCCTTCCAAACGGACGGGGTTGGGTGACCCTCCTCTGTGTCATTTGGCTACTTGCAACTTGCCACTCAGTGTGTCCCATGGACCAACAGCACAGGCATCACTGGGGGGCACGTGGGCGATGCAGAATCTCATTTCACCCCAGACCTGTAGAGTCAGAACCTGCATTGTCACAAGGTCCCCAAGTGATGTGCAGCCTTGGGAATGCTTCGGGCACCCAGAATGTAGTCCTCCCCAGGGCTGCAGCACGTGGTTTTGGATTTGTTTTTTGTTTTTTTCTAATTGTGTTCTCACCAAGTTATGACCTCACTGACGACAAGGACCGTGTTTCATTTTTTTTTTCTTTCCTTTATATCTTATCTGGGACACTCATGGGAGCAGAACTGAGTTAATGACTGGCTCAAGGACACGTTAAATGAGAAGCAGTATTAAAAATTTATGTAAGTTTTATAGGTTAATACCTCAGTCCATGTTTCCTTGCCAAAATTAGGAACAGCTGAGAGACAGGCAAGACTCAGGCCGATGACAACACACCGAATGTACGATGACCACGGACGAGAGCCGGGCGGTGCTCCACAGCTAAGCAGTTTCTTCCTACCTCGCCCGGGACCAGGCAGGTGTCAGTCGTATCCACCTTCCCCTTGGGACATGGGGACGTGGAGGACAGACCTGTGTCGTTGTCATGCTCTCTCCAGGCGGAGTCCCGAGAGGGTGCAACAGAAGTGCCTGGTCAGCTGGCTCAGAGTCCGCCCCCAAATCCTCAGTCGGCCCTGCTCCCTGGCTCCGGGGTGTGTGGACCTCGGTGACCCGATGCGTGGTACGTGCCCCGCCCACAGCGGGAAATGCAGAGGAAAAAGAGAAACAAGTTGGGGGAAAGAGAGGAAAGAGAAGCACCCCAGCTACGCGTGTGGTCTCAAAGAACTCAGAGTCTCGGGGGGAGGTGGTGCCACTGACACGGAGAAAGGCCACTGAGGGCCTGATGCAGCTGGGTTTTGCCTCTTTAGGATGGGACCCCCAGACCTGATGCCTGGGAACCACGCTAGTGCTGAACTGTCGCCCTGCATCGTCCAGGGGACCTAAGGGGGTCCGAACCGCCTGGGGCCGGATCACAGCGAACGGAAGGGCCTGGGGACCCTCCTGCCCCACCTCGCCCAGTGGGCTGCCTCCCCGACAGCGCTCGCCTTTGACCAGAACATAATACAGAATGCAATGGCATCTCTAACCCATTCAGTAAACCTGAACCCCAACCAGCCATGGGGAACACGCTGAGTTTGGAGGAGACGGAAACAGGAAAAGATCCTTTAGTGTAAAACTGAAACGAGGGCTCGGAGCCTCAGTGAGGAGCACTCAGCAGCCCCCTCCACCGGAATGGAAGCAACCAGCCCTCCAGCTGGTGGCTTGAGGTGCCAGGTACTCGAGTTCCAGGTAACCGGGGTCTGCTCACATCTATTCGGCACCTACCACTCCCTGGGGTGCCGGTGAGCTGAGAGTCTGCTGTATTTACATTTTCTTACTTTCTCTGTATCACTGAACCCAAAAAGTTTGTGTTTTTCTCTTATATCTTTGCACAACATGTGTTATAGTATAATATGTATTATAAAAATGTAGCACTATATTATATATATATGTATATATATTATTATACTCTTGTATTATTTTAGTCCTTGGGTGGAATACCACACTTTGTAAGCCTCCAAGCTTTTTGGGAAGTCGCTTTCACACATGATTTAAGGGCCATGTGTATGTTATCCTAAGAAAGGAAAATGATACTCACTGGTCATATACATTAAAAACACACCACACAACTGACAATTGAGGGGGGGAGGGCATGATTGCTGGTATCATCACCTAAGGGGGCAGAGCCCTCCTGGGGCACGGGAGGGTACACGTCTGAGCCCAGTGAGCCAGCCTGATACTCAGGCCAACACCCAGAGGTGGTTTCCCCTGGCTCTTTGAGAAAGAGCTCCGTGCTGGCCACTCGTACGCCCGTGCTCGGCATGCAGGACCACACGCGTGTCCCTGCAGCTACCGCCCGAGGCAGACATTACTAATTGATCAGAGCCGCCTTCCGACTTCGCCTGGATACAGCCTCCTCAATCCAGAGCTTGGGGCGGCCACAGATAACGGGTTGGAGTCTGTGCACGAAGTAAAACCATCTGACACCTGAGAACCAGAACCTCCCTCTCTCGCCGCCTCTTCCCCCGCAAACACAGAGCTGTGTGTATACAGCAGCCTTCACTTTTGCCGTGACATTTTCAAAATGTCAGCTCAAAGGTCTGTGGTCTTTACGGTCATGTGCCAACACCTAGCTAAGTACGTGGCACACTTTGGTTGTTAAGAACAGAAGACGTGACGGGTGGTGCCGAGAACTGAAATGGGGGCGAGGGAGGCAGAATGGGTCTGGGTAAAGCCCAGAGTAAGTTCAAGTTCGGACTGAGTGCGAGGCGTTGGTGCGACTTCTACGGTGGGGTCTTCTACGGTGAACTAGACCCCGCAGGATGGTGACGCCACAGCTCTGAATGCACAGGGCGCAAGCTCAAGGGCGCAAGCTCAAGGCTGACTCTACGAGACTGGAGAGCAAAGGAGTCTGGATGAGCACCA
>PVJL010021710.1:0-10210 GCA_004026885.1 Lyroderma lyra | reverse complement strand
CCCCGACCCCGACCCCGTCCCCGTCCCCATCCCCATCCCCCACTGCCGGCCCCACGGGGGCTGTCCCTGACCTTCCTGAAGTGTCAGGGTGCCATGGCTGGGAGAGGTGCACAGGCTCATGATCCCACCACGCCTCGCCTCCCAGTGACGAGCTGACCACGTCTCCCGCCGTCACCGTGACCCCCTGACCCTCTTCTGCCACCGCTCCCACCGACCCTCAGGTCACCTCTGAGCTGCTGGCCGTGTCTGCGGGCTGTCATTCGTGAGTGGCTGTCCGTCTGTGTCGCACGTCCGCGTGTGGTCCCGTGGTCGCTGACCTCTGTCTGGGTTATTCCACTCGGCACCGCGACCTCCAGGTCCATCCGTGTTGTCGCCACGGGCAGCGCTCCGTCGTGTACACGCACCACGGCCTCCGCATGCGGTCACATGTCACGGGTGCGTCCACGTCTGGGCCGGTGCACCGTGCTGCTGTGGACATCGGGGTACACACGTCTTTTCGGGTGAACGTCTTCGGGGTTTGGGGTGCACACCCAGCAGAGGGGCCGCTGGGTCCTGTGTGCTTAGTGTTTGCGAAGTCGCATGGAGTGGGGTCTCACGTCGCCGACTGCGCCCCGTCTTCTAACGTGCGTGCTGGAGGCTCTGAACATCCCTGTCGTGAGCCCCCCACGTTCCGGACGTGCTGCGTCCTCACTCCTTCCTGACGACGTGTCCCCTGATGCTCGTCGTAATGTCCCCTCTGGTTTGTAATGTGTCGTTGAACCCCAGCGATGTGGGGGCGCTCCCGATGGCGTTTCCGTGGATTTCTGATCTGATCTTCCTGTGGGCAGAGAACACGCCGCGCGCGACTTCGGTCACTTGGGTCCTCGTAAGCGTACCGGGGCGTGCGGCGCGCTCGGACGAGCTTGGTGACCGTCCCGTGCGCGCCTTCAACTCCTTCGTGTGTCCTGCCGGCGGGCGGGCCCTGTAAATGTCAGTTAGGCCACGTTAGTGGGAACATTGTTCTCTCACTTTTTTAAAAAAGAAACATTTTAAATGAGAAGCAGAAGTGTCTTCTCTTTTCCTCACGTAGTTCGCATTGGGGGTCTTCGTCCATGCGCGCGGCCAGCCCCCCACCGTCCTCTGCCTCCTGCCTGTGGGCCCTGGGACGGCCGGTCTGCGGGTGACAGAGTGGGGCCCGCCTGCTGTCCCTGCACCCCCACCTGCCGCCCCCAGGTGCTCAGCTCAGCACTCAGCAGCGGCCGGGAGGGGACCCCCTTGCGGGTCCCGGGGCCTCCCCAAGCTCTGAACTCCGTCTTATCAACGCGGGAGCCCGGGCGGGGGCTGCAGGCGTCGTCGCAGGCTGGGGACCGCCTGGTCCGGGCCGGCCGCGCGGGGGCTGGCGCGCCACGGGGTGACGGACACTGGCGGGCGGACATCGTCCCGTCCTTTGCGTGCTCGTTGCCCGTTTTGCCTCGGTTTCAGGCCCTGCGTATTGCTCACATTTCTCCGGTTTTACCCTTTGGGTTTTGCTTGTTACGCCTCCGCGTCTGCCCGGCGGTGCAGTCGGCTGAGTTGTGCGGGAAGAGGCATCCGTCACCTGTGACGGTCACTCAAGGCCGGGGCCATCAGGGCTCGATGGGAACTTGTCTCCGTGACTAGAGGGACATTTTGTTCCGTGACAGTTCTCATTTGCGGGTGTGAAAAGGCGTGTTCTCCAGCAGGTCCACCTCTAACGGCTCGTGCCATTGGGCGTGGCTGAGAACGTTGGATCTCCAACAACGGTGGGTCGTTAGCTCGGCCGTGACGGCCCAGCCGGCGGTGACTTAGGGCTTTCCGATGACCCGCTCAGCAGTGCGGGACGCCCCGTCGGTACCGTATCCGCATAGTTCTACACGGATCGTGAGGAATTTATTAAGAGACCGTGTCCCCCGGGACCCTCCCGAAGTGACGGGCAGTGTTGGGGACGATGGCGTGGGACCGCGGGCCTGCAAGGGAAAGGGGCCGGCCTCGTTGGTGTGGGGACGGGCACGCCACGGCAGCCGCGACGTTCTTGCCGCCTCGCCCCCGGCCCCACGGAGAGATCCTCCTCTTAACGGTCAGGCGGCGTCCGGGGGAGCGTCCGGGGCAGTGTCTTCCGTGCCGCCGTCACCTACGGGTGGCACTGGTGTGACAGCAGAGCTCTGGGGTCAGAGAGACCAGTGTGCAAGCCCTTGGCCCCAGACGGACCAGGCCGTGTCCTGCACGCGGACATTTAACTGTTGTCCTTATGTTTCTGTGTGAGTGACACCACGGCCAGCACCGGTGCGCCTGGTTGCATGTCACTGGGGGTGATTGTCCCCTCCACCTTGGACGCTCGGATGTGTCTAAAGTTCTAGATGGTGGTTTCCTTTCTTTCCACCCCTCGATGCTGGTGTTCGCTGTCTTTCCGGCCACGTTGCCTGTCCGATAAGAACTCCGCTGCGCCGTCTCCCCGGGGTGGGTTCTGGGGCCCCTCGCCTTGGCCGTGCCGGAGGCGACTCCTCCTGCTTGCGGGTCACGGCGTGTTCAGGGCCGAGCAACCGTGTCCTTTGTCGGTTCCACAGTTCCCGGATGTTTTCTTCTGAACGTTCCTCGTCTTTCAGGTGCCGTGGTGTCTCTCTCTAGCACTCCTCTGCACACTGGACCATTTCCCACCTAATTCCTCTCAGGCTCAGTGTCGCGGTTCCTGATCTCTTTATCTGTCTTGACGACGTCTGGGGGCAGATAGGTCTGTCCTCAGGTCTGTCGGTCCCACCTGCGCTCTGTCTTCTCTGATGTCTGTGCTCACCTGCACACCTGTAATTCCAGGGACTGGGTTTTGCATTGGTACCGGTTCTACTTCCCACTCTTTAAATCTGCCTTTCCCTTGCATACCTTGTTACCGTGTTCGAATCTCCCTTCTTTCCTCTACCCTAATCATCCCAAACACCCTCCCTGCGTGGCCCCCTCAGATTGCCGCCTCATCGCGAGTTCGGGGGTGCAGCTGGCTGACAGCACCCTGACTCTTCCTACCGATGGCCGTGATGCGCGTGTGCACGGAGCCGGGCAGTGCAGCCCGTGGTGGCCTCTGCACAGGCTGGCATACCACCTGGCACACTCACCGACCTTCGAGGCTTTGTGTGTCCCCGGCTGTCACAAAGATCATGAGCCCAGGAGACATCAGGGAGCAGGGACCGTCTGCGTGGTCCCCCTGTTGCCTGGTGCAACGCCTTCCAGGCGTCGGGCGCGCCTGGACGCGGGTGCGTGGGGGGCTTCAGCCGCTCAGGGGAGCCCGTCCGGTGTCTGAGAGTCAGCGAGCACGTGTCCTAGGGGCAGGGGACGTGTCCTTGGCTGCAGGACGGCGCCCTGAGTGAAGCTCCTTCCTTTCTGCGCGGCCGGCCTGTGCGCGGGAAGGTGCCTGTTCTGTTCGTGCACGAGTCGGCGCCCCTGAGCACAGACTTCGGGGCGCGCACGGACAGCGGGCTCGCTGGGCGCCTCCTCCCCGGGACGTGGGCATTTGACGAGACAGAAGGCGGAGGCCAAGGGCAGGGTTCACTCACACGTGTGCGAATAAGGAAGGCACTGACAGGCACACGGGCCATCGGCAGGACTGTTACCGCTTCGGCGAGGCGGCCGTGGCACCACTGTGCCCTCGGCAGGGAGGACCGTGACCTGGCGCGACGCGGCGTGAGGGGCCCCCGCCCGGCGCCGCGGTGTTTCCTGGTGGCACGCGCAGGCTCTGGGCCCTGCGCCCTCCAGCACGTCACCGGGGTGCGGCAGGGAGGGCGTCGGGACCTGGCGGAGGGGGCGAGGCGGCGCAGCCCCCTGTGCGCACCGCGTCGCCCGCACGGCCCTCGGCTCGCTGCGGCGTTTTCCTGAAGCGCCCGGGGAGCCGTTTCCGGGGGTTCTGGAAGGCGCCCGGGCTTCTGGTCACTAGAAAGTATGGGGTGATGGACCTGTCTGGCCTGGGCGCCAGCACCCTGCCCGAAGCCTTCGCGGGCCCCTCAGAGGGGGGCCATCGAGGCGCACCCCGCCGCTGTGAGCATCCTCACCGCCCCCGTGGGGGTCCGCAGGTTGGGGTTCGGAATGCATGTCCCCCGAAAGGCCAGCTGTTCGGTCCTTCTGCTGAGCAGCTGACGGAGTCTTCTTCTCGCACCCTTCATGCCCACTTACCCAGAAAGAAAACGGATTATTCAGATCATTGAGTCCCCATTAGTCTGGAGAATCGGCCTCCCACCACCCCCTCAACGTGACACATGCTGAGGGACACGGTGGCTTCTGTTCCCATGTGTGACACGGCCCTCCGGCTCCTGGCGCCCTCGCCGCTGGTGTGTGGCCCCCCGAGGTGGTGCCCTGGCCTCTGTGCCAGCTCTAAGTGTGTGGGGACTAGGGCGGCCCAGCTGGGGGACTTCTGTGGAGCCCCCGGGTCTTTACTGGGACCAAAAAAAGCGGAAGCAACACACACACCACCCATGGATCAGCTCGAGTGTCCGTGCGGCCATGCGGCCCCCGCGGCGGTGGCGTCCTCCTGGGCGCCTGTGCAGGAGAGGGGCCGGCACCCCATGCTCGCAGGGACTGGGGAGCGCGCAGCCACCGCCGCGTGGGGACCCGGCCAGGGTCTGCTAGGCGGTAGGTGGCCAGGCCAGCCCCCGTTCTGTACTGGAACCCTGGCTTTCCTCTCGTTCCATGGCAGGCGTCGGGGGAGGGAGGTCACACAGGACAGAAAGCGTGAGGTGACCTGGACCAGGCCGGCCCCAGGGCGGCGTGGGGGGCCTTGAATCGGGGTGCAGACAGGTGAGAGGCAGGGGGCCCGGCCCCGGGAGCACGGGCACGAGGAGGACAAGCCAGCAGCGGAGGTGCTCGCAGGGCACCAGGCTGGTACTATGACCTCGTGGGCGGGGGTGCGACAGGGGGCTCCCGCCGGCCACTGGGTTCTGGGCGGGGAGCCGGGCTGCAGGGCAGGGGCTGCGGGGCCGCTTCCGGACCGTGTGTCTCGGCCACAGGACGCGGAGCCGCCCCTCCCTCCCTGGCGCCCGGGCCCCTCGTCACGGCTGTCCCTCCTCAGTGTCCTCAGCAGAGACAAGCACGGAAGAGGAAGCGGCGCCAGGACGGGGCCCCGAGGCCGGGAGCTGCTGCAGGGTGGGCCGGCAGACTCCGTGCTCCCCGGCCAGCTGCAGGCGGGGCTCACGGGCGGTTCACGGCAGGGGGAAGGCCGGGGGCGAGGGGCGAGGAAGCACCGTGGACCGGGGCCACCGCTCCGCCTGCCTCGGGGCCTCCCCTCCTACCTCCGCTTCACACCCCATGCCCTCTGCTTCCTGGGCACGTGTCGCTGCTGTGGGGACACCTGTCTCTCCTTAAACTCTCAGCGCCCCAAACCCACTTGCATGAGTTCACCAGCACCTGGCCGTGTTCAGCTGCCCTTGTCGCCTCCGTGGACAGTGCAGATGAGCCGCCGAACCTCTGCCCGGTTCTCGGGGACTCCCTGCACCTTTGTCCTTGGTCCTTTGTTTCGTCACCGAGGCCTAGGGTCAGACCAGCCGGTGTCACCGAGGCCCCAGGTCACACATCTGCTGGGACCAGGCCCACTGTTTTCCCCTGCAGTGCCGCCCTCTCTTCCTAGGCAGTGCCAGCTCTTCTGGAACCTTCCTCCTTTTATTATGAAGATGGGGGGTTCTGCTCCCAGTGTCATCAGGAGCAGTTTCTGGGGCCCAGGACGGGGGAAGCCTCATGTTTGGTAGAAGCCCATTGGCAGCCTCCCTCGTGCTGGGTGTGAGGCGTGCGCATGGCACGGCGCGTTGGTGCCTGTGTCACACGAGGCACCGGTGGCTGCCACAGCGGGCTTGTCTGCGCCATCACCGTGCCTGCCTAGGCCTCACTCCCGCTCCTCACCTCACACAGTCCTGTCTCGGTGGCCTTGTGTCAGACATTTGAAATGTTTATAACATCCTGCGCTCTGTGCTCGAGGTCGAGGCAAAGACTGCTCGGTCCGGAGTTCAGGGAGATGGAGGAGTGCGTGGACCTGTGTGCACATGGACCTGTGTGCACGTGGACCTGTGTGCATGGACCTGTGTGCACATGGACCTGTGTGCACGGACCTGTGTGCACGTGGACCTGTGTGCATGGACCTGTGTGCACGTGGACCTGTGTGCACGTGGACCTGTGTGCATGGACCTGTGTGCATGGACCTGTGTGCACGTGGACCTACGTGCATGGACCTGTGTGCACGTGGACCTGTGTGCATGGACCTGTGTGCATGGACCTGCGTGCATGGACCTGTGTGCACGTGGACCTGCGTGCAAGGACCTGCGTGCGTGGACCTGTGTGCACGTGGACCTGCGTGCATGGACCTGTGTGCACGGACCTGTGTGCACGTGGACCTGTGTGCACATGGACCTGTGTGCATGGACCTGTGTGCACGTGGACCTGTGTGCACGTGGATCTGTGTGCATGGACCTGTGTGCACATACCGGGGAGCGGCGCCAGAACCCCCGGGGTAACGTGAGGTGAGCGATGTGTGGCGTTCACGCTCCCGGAACTCAGCACTGGCATGTTTGTGTTTCTGCATGAGCTCAGCCTAATGGCTGTAGCTATTTTTACAAAGGACGTTTAAGTGGCTGAGGTGGGCAAGTTCAAAGGCGTGCTGCTTGCACCTGTGCAGTTGTGTCCCCCAGCGCCTGGTGCAACATGGCTTTTCACTCGAAGAAGTGCTGGATGTGGTGGGCTGAGACGTGGCTCTGAGAGATGGTTCCAGAAGAGCCAGCGCAGCCCAGTGGGTGGTTAACAGCTAACAGACTGTTGAGAAAACGTCCATACAATTTGACTGGTTAATTTACTTCCTTTTTGAGGATTTCAGGGAGACCTTTACAATCACTTAAGTTCCTGAAAAGAAATCATTGCGGGCATGAGTATTTTTGCCTGCCTCGGTGACTGGTACATGCGAGCCCGCTGTATCTGGGTGACAGGTCGTGGGGTCAGACGTGAATCCACTGCCAGCCTTCAGTCAGCTTCGAAGGCACAATTCCCCGAGGAAACCCCGCGCCTGCTGGTGGCTCACCTCCACGGCCCATGCCTGGGAGCTTTGCGGTGTGCCCGAAGGGCACAGGCGTGAGGCTGTTTGTCAGAGAGCAGCATTGACAAACGAAGGGTCAGATGGTTTCGGGGGGCGGTGTCTCCCCATTCTCTCCATCTCTTTGGCAAAGCCGGTGCAATGGCAGTGGGGCAAGGGCGCAGGTGGGGCGCAGGTCTGTGTCCTGGGTGCCAGGGGAGCGTGGACTCCAGCCAGGCCGCTCCGCGGCTGGTGTCAGGTGGCAGAGATGGGCAGTGTGCCCTGGGCACTCCACCCACCCCTTCTCACACTCCGGACACTCCTGGGCAGCCGGGACATTGGGTGGCTACTTTTTGGTAGATAGATATTTTCCCCTTTTCCCCCTCTTTATTTTGTACCCTACGACTGGTTTCTTTATTCTTTCCCACCTCTGTTAAGTGGGAGGACAGATTAGACTCTGAGAGTCCCATTTAGTGTTCTGTTGGGAACGGGGTTATTTGTGCTCCTGCCACTCTTATCGCAAAAGACAACTGAAAGTTGACTACTTATGTGTGTGACAGTTCCATCAGTCACTTTAAGCAGTTGCTAGATAAGGCTTAATATGGCCTCAAATACTCAGAGGCTGGCTAGGGATTATTTATATTTCCCTGTATCACACACTGTGTTTGTGTGTGTGCATGTGTGTGTGTGCACATGTGTGCGTGTGTGTGCATGTGTATCTGTGTGCATGCGTGCACATGTGTGCATGTGTATACATGTGATGCGTGTGCGCGTGTGTGTACATGTGATGTGTGTGTGTACACATGTGTGCATGTGTGCACGTGTGTGCATGTGTGTGCGCGCATGTGTGTATGTGTATCTGTGTGCATGTGTGCATGTGTGTACATGTGATGTGTGCGTGTGTGTGCGCGTGTGTGCATGTGTGTGTGTGCGCGTGTGTGTACATGTGATGTGTGTGCATGTGTGTGCATGTGTGTACATGTGCATGTGTGTGTGTGTGTGCACACACATGCACACGTACTCTGTACTTCTAAGGGAAATGTGGAGTAGCAGTTTCTTTACTGAATAATTGTTAAAGAAATCGAGCAGTGTTCCTTCCAAGCTCTATATAGTTCACATTACCAGGGGCAGCGTGGGCCCCGTCCCCTCCACCTCCACGTCACAGTGTCTTGGAATGCTCCCGAGCCACCCGGGCGCCCCTCCGGTCTGTCTGCAGGAGGCGACATTGGACGCGCAGTTCCGTTGGAAGCTTTCCTTCTGTGGCGGCCCAGCTCAGCCCCTGGTACTTGCCCGCACTTTGTCAGGAACGTGTGCGTGCCGCTTACGCTGGTGCATCTCACCGCTCTGACGGGGCTGTTGGCACAGAGGGGTGCTCTGTCCGTATTGTAACCCAAGTGTTCCCGGCGATCATCGCTGGCCTGTTAGCTCATGACCATCACCAGCCCTGCTGTTATAATGGCTATTAACCAAATACGAATGATGCATACCATCGCTACTACTAATACAGTTGTCATTATTGGCTGTGCTCTGGACCCTCCACGATCTCTGTGCCATCTCACCGCCCTCCACTTCCCCTCACCTGCTCCCTGCCTCACGTCACCAGCCCAACGACCCGGCATTCCTCTCAGATGTGAGCAGCCAGGCCTGTCTTCCCGGGTCGTACCAGGTGCACGACTGACGGACAGTCAGCTCACCTGCAGAGCGGGGACCTGGGCACGCTGCCGTGCAGCCCACGTGGCGTTGCAAGCCTGGAATCAGGGAGGGGTCCCGTGCCCGGCCCTCCCTCAGTCCAGGGATAACACGTGGCAGTGGAAGGGTCTGGAGGGGTCTTACTCTTCTGGGAAAACTGAAAGCATCAGTGGGAAGAACCCCAGCACCAGCACGCACTCTGTGCTCTACGTACTGCTCCTCAGAGCGTCGGCTCCTGGAGCTTAACGGCTCTGCCCTGTGGACTGACGTCATGTGCTGGGCCCCGCGGGGCAGTCGGCAGCCGCTGGCTTGAAGGCACACAGTCTATCAGGAACCGTGGTGTCATTCATTAGCTCACACACACCTCACGTCTCAGACGTGCTGGGGCTGCAGGGAGGTCATGGCCCTTGGAGGGAGACAGGGTCACACACAGTTAGGGACATGGTCAGCGGTGCTGACCGCTAGAGTACGCAGAACGCATGGGGGCACTGGGGTCACCGCCTGGCCTGTGGGAGGTGCCAGGTCTGGGCAGGCTTTACAGAGATGACCTTCAGGACGAGGAGGATGCAGTGAGATGTGAAGGGCAGTGTCAGCAGAGGGAGCCCCACGCCGAGGCGGAGGGACGACCCAGAAATGGCCAGGCCTCCCCGCGATCGATGGCCCGTTTGTGTTCAGGGAGGCGACAACGTGTGCGGATCCCCCGGGGAGGCCCGTGCTGGGCACACTGAGACTTTGTGTGAAGGATTTGACACCTCCGCGTGTTCCAGGTGCCCCTGGCCGCAGCGTGTGGGCCCGGCCGGAGGGGGCTCGTGCGGGGTCCCGGGTGGGCGACCGCAGGGCCCGGCGCCACGAGCGCGGCCACAAGGGCGGCGAGAAGGAAGCGCACGCGCGAGTGCTGGGCACGTGGTACAATCGACGTCCGTCAGGCTGTGGGGCTAAGTGACCAGAAAGGGGATGGCCACGTTGCCAGGGGTCAGGGAGACACGGGAGCAGTGGGCAGCGGGCAGGGGCAGGAGAAGAGATAAGCTAGTGAGCTCTGCTCCTACAGAGTTTGAGGTGCCGCGGTGGAAATTTCCAGAAGGCAAATTGGCCCTGACACTGCCGGGCTGGGGCAGCGCCTACGCGGCGTGGCGGTGCCGGAGCATCGGGTCTGCCCTGTGGGAGTGCCCGCCCCGAGGAGCAAACGCTGCGGCTCGGCCGATGAGTGACTCTCAGAACACCCCGCGGAATGGGAGGGAGGCGCGGCCAGTGCCCCACACGGTCAGGGTGTTTGCGACGCAATTTCATTCCGTTCCACCGCAGCCCACCTTCCTTCTGCCCGGCGTTTGGAGTTGGGGAGGAGACCTGGAGCTCTCTGGTCTTCCTCCTCGCGTCTCTGGGTGGCTCCCCGCACGAGCCCCCTCCATGTCTCTGGGTCACCACCCCGCACGAGCCCCCTGCGCGTCCCCCGCACGAGCCCCCTGCGCGTCCCCCGCACAGCCCCCTGCGCGTCCCCCGCAC
>PVJL010021709.1:0-10216 GCA_004026885.1 Lyroderma lyra | reverse complement strand
AGCTTGTAAGTAGGTTGATTGTCAATAGGTATTAAAGGTCATCTCCCTCCGGTTTCTCCCAGAATATACTTTTTCTACTCAGGTGACCACATAATTCCTTTGGCCTTTGATTTAAAAAGTTAGGGGTGTCTTTTCCCTCTAACAGTAAAGCCAAGATTGCAGTTGAAAGTACAGTCACTGTCGAGGGTGAAGAGAGGCGATACCATACTCAGTAGCAAGCCTTGGAGGCCGTCTCCGCTTTCACTGGGCCTTGTTTCTGACGAGCATCTGTGGGGCGCCCGGCGCTGCCCTTCTCGCTGCCTTCTGGCCAGCCTACGTGTCTTACTCGCATCCTTAAGGTGCATCCAGGGGTGTCTTTCTGTTTCGGAGTGGATTTTCCTTTTTGCCGTATTATTTCATAGTTAAAACTATTCATTTGGTTTCGTAGAATGATGGACACTCTTGTGACTGTGTTTAGTTGTTTAAGCTAAACCTGAGGGTTGTTGCTGGTTTTGTTTTTTGAGTACAGGCTGAGCCGTAGTCAAGTGGTTTCCTCTCATCTCCTAAAACTCTTCTACACGGATGGGTAGTAAGCTGTTTACAGAAAAAGTCGCTGTCTGCGTGTGCTCTCAGTGTGATCACACGTCAGACAGCCGGAGCTCAGCTGTCCTGGGTTTGGGTTTGCTTTTTCCATATACCTGCAGGATGTGTTCGCTTGCATTTAAGGGAGGGAAAGGCTTGCCTAAGCTGAGGTAGACCCGAAGGTCTTTTCTCAGAAGTGTGTGTGGGTCACCTCCGTGGCCTCTGCTGTTAAATGGAGCCTTCCTTCCAGTTCAGTTTGAAGGCTCTGAGCGACCTTCCCCGAAGGAGGAGGTGGGGAGGCAGCACCAGCGACAGAAGAGCTGGACCCAGAAGATCCTGAAGCCAGCCCTCAGTGACCACGGCGAGGGGGAGAGAGTGGACCCAGCTCTGCCCCTGGAGAAGCAGCCGTGAGTCTGCGGCACCGCCACGTACCCAACAGTAGCTGGGCACTCTTGGGTGGCCGGAGGGTGTGGGGGGGTTGCCCACGGCCCTTCTTACACGATTGTGACTTGTCTGGGCCGGCTTACTAATGCAAACTCACTTGCAAACCCAGTGCAGAACGGAAAGGGCATTGCAACCCTAGAAGACCCTTCTCCTGTACAGAGCGAAAACCTATAAGAACAGCCCCGTTAGCTCCCTCTTGTGTGGCAGGTTTTGTGACCCAGGAGTCCCCACATCCTCATTTTGTCTGTTCTGATTGTGAAGCAGGATCTAGCTGGGGCTGCTGGGCTTCCAGAAATAGTTTTCAAATGTCACCTTATGAAATGATTTCTCTCGTGACGCTCGTGCTGTCTGCCCACCCCCTATTTTGCAGTTGGTATCATGGTGCCATCTCCCGGGCTGAGGCGGAGAGCCGGCTACAACCCTGCAAAGAAGCTGGTTACCTGGTTCGAAATAGCGAGTCGGGGACCAGTAGGTACTCCATTGCACTGAAGTGAGTCTTGGAGCCTCATGGGCTGCCCCATCTGGATGCAGCGGAGTGGGGGGGCGGGTGCACTGAGATGGTATTTTCTATCCTCAGTAGATGAGCAGTCAATTAAAAATATATATATATATAAGCGGTTCCCTGGTGGGGTAGTGGCTCAGCTTCGGCGCGCTCGTGGCCTGGGTTTGATTCCTGCTCAGGGAACCCACACAAATAAATAAATAAATGAAATAAAATGTCATTTGCAGGTGGTCCACAGGGACACGGACTACCAGAAAATAAGATGTGTTTGCTTGGACAACAGAATATGAAATGCTCTGATTAGAATGCAAAATTGGTTTTGGGTAAATGCCCCATTATCTTTTATTTATTTATTTTTTTGGTTGGTTCCCTGACCGGGAAGCGAACCCAGGCCGCAGCAGTCAGAGCGCTGAAACCCAGCCACTAGACCACCAGGGAACCCCCACTCCCCAATTATCTCTTAACGATAATGAGGGCCCAATTTCATTGTCATCGTGCATTAGTCAGTTTCTACCTGGCCTGGTGTAAAGTGGGTCCTCCCCCCAGAGAAGGGCGTCACCCCTAATGGGAGAGCTCGTCACGCCTCTCGTAGTCTCTGTGTTTGGGGGTTTCTAAGACGTCGGATCCTTCGGTCATCCAAACGCTAGCTGCCACTTCGATACCAGTTTCTTCGGGCGAAGAAGGACCCGCCGACCGGCTCGGGCTCCCCCCGTCTGACTGTGCCCGGGACGATCATTTTCGCCTGGTCGGCCTGCTGGAGCTTGTACCATGGAAATTCTCGGGGCTCTGCGGGCCAGCGGGGCTATATTGGAGGGTCATTGTCAAGGGCCCTCACAGCGTTTCCTTCCTCAGGAAGCTGAGCCCTGGCCGCTGAAACAATCAGGCTGGGGGTGGGGGTGCTGGAGCAGCATGGCCGGGGACATGGGACAGGCCACCAGACACACAATGCCAGGAATAGCTCTGCCATGTTCCTGAAACGGGGCCCGGGGCCTGGGTCTCCGAGCCTTCGGTGCCAGCTGGCATTACGTACAGGAACGGTCTTTCCAGATCGAGGTGGGAAGGGGGGAGGAGACAGGCTGCCGTGATGATGATGATGATGATGATGATGATGATGATGAACGTGTTCTTCGGGGAGGAAGGGAGGAGCAAGGCTTGCCCACGTCCTTTTGGCCATGACAAAGTTGTGAGCGTACACGTCACCTCAGCGGTGCCGTCCTCGGGTGTAAGTAGCGTGATGTGTGCGTTCCCAGGAATGACACGCGTGTGGCCGAGGGCTGCGAGGCTCCTCAGAGCTGCCCTGGAGTGTTCAGTGCGTTTCTGTTTCTGTCTGTCAGGATGCCGGGGTGGATGGGGACCTGCCCGGCCAGGACTGCGTTCAGCAGGCGGGGGTCCCCGGACCCATCATTCATGCGTACGTGTCTCTGCCTCGGTTTCTGTTTGTCCAGGACCAGTCAAGGCTGTGTCCACATCATCGTGGCCCAGACCAAAGACAACAAGTACACGCTGGACCAGATGAGCGCGGTGTTCGACAGCATCCCGGAAGTGGTACACTATTACTCCAACGAGAAGCTGCCCTTCAAGGGGGCGGAGCACATGACCTTGCTGTACCCCGTGCACTGCAAGCTGCACTGAGGCCCGGCCTCCGGGAGCCCCGGCCGGGCCGCTCAGGCCCTGGAGGGCGGCAGCACCCAGCCGGCACCTCAGGACAAGGCTGGACGGTGCCTTAATCATTGGTAGGAAGTGGGGGTCCCAGGACACTTGGTTACCGACCTGTCCTTTTTCTCCTCGCTACGTAGTTTTACAATAAGAAACCGTTAAGTTTCCCGTTGCCTCCCCCCTCTCTGGAGTAGAATGTTCTGTTTGGGGTGCGACCCTCGGGAAAGGTAAGTCAGGAGTCCAAGAATAGTAAAGTGCCCGTTGTTACCTGGAGTCCCTGGTCTCCAGCAGAAGCGCAGCTCGGCTCTTACACAAGACGGCAGACGGCGGAGCAGGCGGCCCCGCAGCGCCGGAGCCCGCTTAGGCCGGAGGATGCACGCACAGTGGGGTGCGTGAGGCAGCGGGGAAGCTGTGTGGCTTGCGTGTTCTGGTTCAGCTCTGCAGCCCGTGAACATTCACAGCTTTAGGGTCTGGCAAAAGGATCGTTTTGTTGCTCAGGCTTCTGGTTTTTCTCCCTCTCTGTGGACTTTTGCATCATGTCAGCATTTCAGGCATATAAGCACAAATACGAAGGTTCACGAATCGCCAATATAATTACACATTGGCATCATCATTGTAATTCTGAATTATAGAATAAAACGCAACAAAGAATTTGTTTCTGATTTAAAAACAAAAAACCAAAACCTGAAAATTCACAATGCTCCATCACGGTCGTCTTACTGGATCCTGATACAGAACTGCTGACGCCTTCTGTGCATTGTAGTTGTAATGGAACTTGTTGTCCTTTTTGTCTCTCAAATTCTATTTGCTTTGTGTTTTTAGAGTAAATTGAAAAATACTCATATATATGTAAAAAATACTGCAGGATCTGATTGTGCAAACTGGGTCTGTAAAGTCTGCAGCCTCCCATGCTGTGCAAAGACCGGTTCAGCTCGGATAAAAATATTTTAAGAGACTGTGGTTTTCTCCAACGACGACTGATCCTTAAGATGGGAAATTCATATTCTCAGGATGGTCGTCTTTATGATTTATCGTGAGCTGACCGCGCCGGCGGGCTTACTGTGAAAACAACATTAAAACGGCACTGGCCCCGAGGCAGAGGTGCTTACCACCACCAATGACAAGTTAACTTTCGTAGCTTCTTTAAAATACATAAAAAGTGTTGATTTGGTTAATTTGGGGGAAAGCCTACCTTTCTAGTTATTAGTCCTGATTTTACTATTATGATTTAGAGGTTAGTCAATATTTGCTTTGTTGCTCAGTTACGATGGTAGCCCAAGAGTTCTGTGATCTTGGGTTTTAAAAATTGGAGAGCAACTTTTTCATACTGGATCCCAGTGATATTATGAATAAGGACTGTTTGGCTTTTTAAGTACTGATACGGCTTTTTTTTTTCCTGGTAGGAATTTTTAAATATGTAGCGAGTGATTCATGTCCTATAGCTTTAGTACAAGATTTTGTTTTTTAATTTTTAGCATCCATAGTTCCAACCAATATTTATTATCTTGAATATACAAATAATTCATTGTTAAACTTATTTTTAGTTCAATAGTCTAGAAAGGAAACCTTATTTTTTACTTAAACTTATTCCACAAAAGACATTACAGCATTTACCCTAATTTGAATAAATACGAAAAGCTTTGCAAGATGTTTCTTTGTGCACGAAATGATTTTTGGCCCCTACTCAGCCACTGCGATGGGTG
The DNA here is from genome assembly GCA_004026885.1 of Lyroderma lyra. NCBI lineage: Eukaryota > Metazoa > Chordata > Mammalia > Chiroptera > Megadermatidae > Lyroderma > Lyroderma lyra. The sequence goes on along the minus strand of PVJL010021709.1, from coordinate 5,350 downwards.
GATAATGAAATAACATTTCGAAAGCAGACCTGATACATTAAGTATTTATTGAGTGTCTAGCAAATGCTCAGTGCTGTGCTTTTTCTGGGCTGTTTCTCTGTCAGCATCGGGCTCTTTATGGAATTAAAGGTGGTGATGTGGGGCTTCCTGATGGCCCAGTTCCTTCACAGTTAGACAGGAGGCTAGCAGGAGATCGTGGAAGGAGGGGTAAGTTACCCTTTGCTTTTTCAGGTGGTGACACAGAGCTGACGAAAGCCAGCAAATCCACAGCTGGGAGGTGGCGCAAAGTACCATCTGTCCTCAGAACAATTTGGCCCAGCAGGGCGTCCCTAATGGCTTCCTTGTTAAGCCTCCTGGGCCAGCTGATCTGACGCCTCCTGACACGTCTCCTCTCCGAGCTCGGTGCTGGGGCTTTCTGTCACTTTGTCTCTTCCTGCAGTTGTCACTCTTGAGTTCATTCTATCTCCCAGAGTATTTTCTAATTCTGACTGCAGCAAATAACGTCTTCTAGCCAGTGTCTGCTCCGCCTGCCTTGAACTTTGCATCTGTGGAGCCCCCTGCACCCGCATTCTTTCCCATCCACCCCACCTTTTTGCAGAATGGCTCTGCTCTTCTGAAAAACTTACTAGGGGAGTTTCTGTAGTTGGCTCAGGTCAGGCCTAAAGAGCAGAGGGTAAAGGGACTTTTCTATTGACTTGCTGCCGCAGCTATTTCAATCAGGATGGGTTTCAGCCGTGGGAGTTGTGTGTCTTCACATAGGTAGGAGTACAATAGCGGTGAAGGGGGTTCCCTGGTGGGGTAGTGCTAGGCTTCAGCGTGCTCAATGCTGCGGCCTGAGTTCGATTCCCAGCCAGGGACCCAGCAAAAAAAAAAAAAAGATTAAAATAGTGGAGAAATGTTAATACAGGGACAAAAGGTAAACACTGATGTGCCTCCTCACTATTTGGGACAGATGTGTCCTTTGAAGTTATCCAAAGTACTTTCTTACGAAGCATTTATTAAAAAGAGCCTCTATTCTTGCTGTTTAAAATGTCCATACGTGGCCGAATTGTTATTCCTTTATTGGCCTCTGCCACAGCATGGGGACAGGAGCAGGTGATCTCAGGGGACAGCCAGGCTTGTGACACAGGTAGGGAAACAGCCCTCATCAGTTGCTTTGTAAATGAGGGTAGACTTTCTCTTCTATTAAAATGCCCTTCTTTCAGCCAAAGGTTCATGCCTCATTTTTCCCTTCAGCCTGAGGTGGGTGGGGACACCCAGATGCCCAGATTTCATGGACCACCTCTTTCACATCCAATATTCAGAAGTTCCTTAATACCTTCCTCAAAGATGTCCCTCATTCATTAGTTGTCTCTTATTTTCCATAACCTGCACCCTTTGGGCCTTATGTGCTCTGTAGGGTCACCCTTCTTTCTTCATGGCTCCCGTTTTTGTACCCCGTTACCTCGGGCCTGCAGAAACTTGGCCTCCACCACGTGGACTTCTGAACGACTCAGTCTGACCCCGTGGAATGAGAGCGGTGGAGTGTCACTGCCATCTAGTGGGGCTGCAGCGAACTGCAGCGGGAAAATCCCCCGGGCCGGGAGGGTCCGCTGAAGGATCTCTCAAACGCCCAGGGCGTGGAAAACGGTGACACGGCAGGTGCCATCTTGAAATCTGTCTTCTGCAGAAGAGGGCGCTTTGCAGCCAGTAACCGCTGTGGTCACGAGGCCCCTGGACCGCGGCTGGATCGTGGTCGTCTAGGCTCTTACGTTGTATTTTAATGAATGTGTGGGTGACGGATCGTGCAGGCATCTCATTCCGTCCAGCTCCTCAGCACTCAGTGATTTTGTCAGGGGGACCTTAACGTTTTAGACGGTGGCTAACCCGTAGCTTTCACTTCTGAAAACACCTGAAGATTGTATGTGATAGAGGCGCCTGTCTGCAGAGCTTTAGTCACGTACATTCTCCAGGGAGGATTTCCCACAACGTCTGAGTGCGTTGCGGTCACCAGGGTAGGCTGCATGGCCTCCCGACGATGGTTTACTCTGAAATGTAACTTTAAATAAACATTCTTCCAAGACCACCATGTTTTCACTGGGTCTGAGTAGTTTCGAGAATCACCTCCCTTCACACAATCAACAAAACTTCCTGCGGTGACAACGAGAGCAGGCAGGGCCAAAAATGTCCTCCGCAGTGGGGTTAAGGCCGTGCAGAAGCCGCGACTGGACGTGCCCAGCAGTCCTGACCTTCCTCATTTCCTCAGGTCACCTGTGGCCCTCTTCTATTATAGGGTTTTCATCCCAATAAAACAGTGACGTGGCGAAGCTGAACTTTGTCTCCTGGGCCATCTTCGGCCCGAGTACACCCTGGTTGTGTGTGTCTTTGTGCCTGGAGAGTTGGGGCTCTGATGCAACCCAGAAGGCCAGGGTTGGGTTCACATAAGAAAAACCTTTCTACTTAAATAGACATTTCTCCAAAAAAAGACATACAGAAGGCCAATAAGCCGTGACACACACACGATCGTATGTGGAGGAGATGCACTCTGAGCCCAGCGGTCGTCACTTCCAGTCTCCACAAGCAGCTCCGGAATGACATCCTGCACCTCGTGAATCAGAGTGTGTGAGTCACGGTCTCATCTTGATTCAAAACCTGCAATGCCTCCTACGTGGCCTTTTCCCCCATGATTCAGGTCACCTTCTGACCTGTGCACGCAAGTAAACGGGGTTCCTGGTTCGGATTCCTTGAGGGGAGGGTCTATTACTGGTGCACGTCCAGGCCGGTTCGTCTCCCGAGGCATCAGCCAGGGTGTTGTTGAGAACCAGTTTACACTAAAGGGTAGTTAAGAACGGTGCGTTTATAGTCACTTCGGATTATTTTAAACAGAGGGTTTGCAAGTGAAACACTCCCTGAAATCCTTGTCCTTTTAACACTGTCCTGTCCAGGCTTTTGAAAGATGGCTGTCGTGGGCCAGCCAGGACCATCCCACTGCCGCTTCTGTCCTGTCACCCCCACACGCTCCTTGCACTTCTTAATATAAACAGTTTTCCTCAGGCAGCAAGCACATGGTTGAACTGGTCCAACACGAGATTATAACTTTAATAAAAAGCTTCCTTTAAGTGGGGCTCCCTGGTGCTGCGGCGGCTGGGCTTCGGCGCTCCCACCACCCCGGCCTGGGTTCGATCCCCGCTCAGGGAACCACCAAAACAAACAAAAAGCTTCCCTTAAGTGTAAAAACACACGTGCGTGGGGGGAAATTAGTAAATACGCACGAGAGACTAAGGAAGGAGCAAAGCCGGTCTCCAGTGACTTCCCAGGGCTCTTAGGGTGTCGCAGGATGACTCACAGGTGCGTGTCCAGGGCGACCCCCCAGCACCCCCTGGCCCTGCCGGAGCCCTCGGCAGGCCCCCGCTGCGCCCCACCGTCCACCTGGAACCTGCCCCGCCATCTGCACTCCCTGACTCCCTAGACCAGGTCTGTCATTTGCTCCCCGAGACAGCCCTTCCTCCCCGGGGGGTGGCTCCCGGGGGGTAGCTGCCAGCATCTGGGGGAGGCAGGTTCCCGCCCAGCGTAGGCTGAGGGGCTGGAGGGAGAGGCCCCCCGGGTCGTCGCTGGTGGCTGAGGGGCCACATGGCACAGCAGACAGTCGGGCAGCCCCAGGCTTGGCGTCCAGTTCCGCCTCTCACCTTGCTCGGGTGCCTCGGCCACTGTCTTTACCGCTGTGAGCCTCGGTGGCCACGACTGCCAACAGGCAGAGAAGCCTGCAGCACCCTTGGGACGTCCTGGTGGTAAAGCATCTGGTGGCGGGTCCATTGCCTCCAGCTAATTTTCCTGGAAAATCTCTAGCGGGCAGGGCCGGCGGGCTTCTGGGTCACCAGCGGGGCCGCTGCTGGAGCTGCGTGCCGCGCACGGCCACCCCGGCGCGCTGCCGTAGCGACGGGCCGCCAGCCGGTGGCCTCGGGCGCGGAGACGCTCGCAGCCGGCTGCGCAGTGCGAAAACGTCCTGCAGACAGACGCCACTTCTGGGGGCCGCGTCACGGGGACGAGCCACTGCCACGGCCCCGGTCCTGACGCCCGAAGTCCCCGCAGCACCCTGCTCACCCTAGAAGTCGTCACGGTTCCTCGTCACCCTCGAGGGTCCCCACCGCCTCCCTCGGAACCAGCTGGGAGCTCACCTAGCCTTCTGGGGTCTGCATCGGACTGAGCCGGGACCCCTGCAGACGTGGGGGGGCTCCCTGCAGGGCGCACGTGCTGCCCACTCCTCACGTCACCCAGGGCGGGGCCGCTGTCCCCCGCGTGTCCCACTCCACGGCCGTCACTTAAAAACGCTGCTTACGCAGCACACTCGTTAAAACCCAGGGTGGGGGCGGGTACGGTGGCCGAACAGGGTCAAAAGGTACAAATTTCCAATGAGGAAATGAGTAAGTGTCATGTCTAACCCTTCTGTGGCCTTACACACCTGAAACTAAGTAACCAATCCGCCGCGGGGACGTAGGAGCAAGGTAACCACAGAGGGCACCAGGAATGCTTTCGCGTTTTAAGAAAGGAAAAAGCTATGAAAATGCTAACACTCAGCGTATACCGGTGACGAACGGTGGACGCAAGTCACGTCCGACTTCTGCAGTCACAAGGGGTGCTCGCAGTGGTTGGCTGCCGTCGGTGTCTCTGTGACACACAGATAAGGTCGTACACGCCGGTGCCGTCAGTGACACTATCGCACGTTGGCACGTACAACAGCTGGGAGAGCGGATCCTGGAAGTTCTCATCCCAAGAAAAAGAAAACTCTGCCTTCCTGTGGAGACGGGTGTCGCCTGGACTTCCTGTGCTGGTCACTTTGCAACATACACAAATGCGCACCACCTCGTACACCTGCAGCTAATACGATGGTACCCGCCAGAAAACAAATACAATTGTCGATTCAATGAGTCCGTGGTTTTAAAACATCATAATGCAAGATTGAAATGCAGCTTCCCACGACTCAGGAAGCTGCTTCCCCCAGACTTGGGGGGGCTTTATCAATCTCCAGAGGTCGCGGCCCCCAAAATTACATAGGTCGCGTTATCTGGTAGAAACATTTTTCTATTCATAGTTTTATATTTCTTTAATAATTTCTAGATTATAAGTGAAAATACATTTAAAAGTCATATATTTTATATTTGCAGTTTTTAACACCCCCCCCCCATTTCAGCACATACTAGTAAGGAATGTATCTCTCAGATACACGCGACCTCTGATGTGATTTTTTTTTTACTGCAACCTCCTCGGGGTTCAGCAGCTTTAAGTTACCATAGAAGAAACAGCCCTGAGTGAGCACTACATACACTGTAGTATGAGTGTTGTATGACTTAGACCGAAAAACTGCATTTTATTC
>PVJL010021708.1:0-10209 GCA_004026885.1 Lyroderma lyra | reverse complement strand
CCGCCCCTCCAGCCCCCACGTCCCCACGCCCTCGCACCCACACGCTGGGAGCCAACAACGCCACCCCGCCACGTCAGCACCCCCGTTTCTGCCGTTTCCATCCTGGAGGCAGGAGGTCAGGGCACACTGTCCCCTCCCCGGTGTGGCTGGCGGAGGGCAGGTGCCGTGGGAGCCCCCGGCTCACCAAGGACCAGGGCTTTACATGTACCCACTGCAGCGCCCAGCGCGGGATGGAAGCCCTCGTGGGCGGCGCCTGGTGGGGCCCGCGTGGACAGTGGTTGACCAGAAAGCCCGCACTCGACACCACCCATCGTGGGGACACGAGTGACTGAGGCCACAAAGGTGGTGCTGTCACGTGGGCACATGGGCAGTACGACCCGTGAGAGGCTCCAGTGCCGGTCACCACCCCAGTGTCCCCCACACCGTGACCCCCCCCACCCTGCAGGCCGCGTGTCACGGGCGTGCATGGAGGACACGCCTGGGGGGACGGTGTGGACTGCCACACCCACCTCCCGGCTTGCAGGCTGGGGGGCGAGAGGGGCGGGAGTGGGCGGGGCCTGGGGTGGGCGGGCGGGGCGGGGACCGGGGGCGGGTTGGGAGGGGCGGGGCCAGGGTGAGAGGGGCGGGGCTAAGCCCAAGGTGGCGCTGGGCAGGAGGCGGGCCTTGTGTGTGCAGCCGCCGAGGTTTGGGGTCGCGGGTCCCGCAGCACCTCCCGCCTCCCCCGACCCCCCGCGACTCCCGTGCCCCAGGGCAGGCGGGGCCCAGCCTGTGCGGCTCTCACCGGGGCAGCTTGCTCACTCGGAAGGGGCAGCAGTAGTATTCCGGGGGCTGCTGGGGCACGGCCTCCAGCAGCACATTGGGGAGGCCCAGCCGCTGCAGCAGGCCGGCCGACCAGTTGGAGGCCTGGCTGGGCAGCTCCTGGAAGGGGCCGTGAGTGGCGCTTCCGCCCGAGCGGACGGCGGCCACACGGGGTGGCATGCGCGCGTTTGCCAACTGGGCCATGGGCACGGGGCTCGGTGGAGGGAGCAGGCAGCCCCCCGCTGCTCAGAGGCCTGGTGTGAGGCCCAGAGGCCCGCAAGGCGAGGTGGGACAAGAGGGTGCAGAGTGGCATCCTGGGGTCACCTGCTGCCCCCTCCACCCTGTGTCTCCCAGCCTGCGGCCGCCCTGCCCCCACCCGCAGTGCTGGCATTCAGTGCGCGGCCTGTGGGGGGTGGCCTGGGCCTGCAGGGGCTACAGCACACACTGTGTCCCTCCCATCTCCCCTGAGCCCACCATGGGGGGCAGTGCCACCACCCCACCCTGTGCCCCCAGTAAGGCTTCTTGGAACTATGTGATGGTGGTGGGAGACACCCTTGAGGACACCAAGTGGGGAGCCCCAGGGTTGTCAGCTTTGGAAGCTGCACCCAGCACGTGGTGACTAGCCCTGTCCTGGGGGACCCCCGGTCATCCCTGCACCCTGTGTGCCCCGGTACCTGCAGGGGCAGCTTCAGGCGCAGGTCTTCCGCGTAGTAGCAGAGCACAGCCCAGGGGGCGCTGAGGAGGACGTAGTGCACAGCGTTGTCCTCGTCCTGGATGTCACGCTGTGGGGACCGAGGGGCTCCGTCAGAGCCTGAGGGTGCATGCGTGTGTACGTAGGTGCACACGTTTGCAGGTGTGGTCATATTTGCACATGTGTGTGTATGTATATGCATGTGTGTGTGTGACTGTTTATATGGATATATGTGTGCGCGCGCATGTGTGTATGTATCTGTGTGTGCCCATGAGTGTGCCCGTGTGTATGCCCATGTATGTGTGCATACATGTGTGTATGTGTGTGCCCATGGGTGTGTGTGTGTTTATGTCCGTGTGTGTGCATGTGTGTGTATCCGTGTGTGTGTGTCTGTGTGTGTGTCTGTGTGTGTGTGTGTCCATGAGTGTGTGTCCATCCATGCATGTGTATCTGTGTGTGTGTGTGTCCATCCATGTGTGTGTATCCGTGTGTGTGTGTGCGTGTGTGTATTTGTGTGTGTGTATCCGTGCATGTGTGTGTCTGTGCGTGTATGTCCGTGTGTGTGTGCGCACCCACTGTTCTCACTTCTGGGGAAGGCAGATGTTTCTGGAGCCACAGTCACAAGCTCTGGTTTCCGACCTGCTGGGTAGGCGACGGCCTGCCCCTGTGAACACGCGGCTGGGAGCCCGAGGCCGCGGCTCCTGTTTGGTATAGTCAGTCAGCGACAGACAGAGAACGCTGGGCTGCCAGGGCCGGTGTCACCCACAGCCCTGCCACCACCAGAGCCCCCGCCCCGGCGCCTGGGCAGGGCACACCTGACTGAAGTGGGCAGCAAATCCGCCCCTGGTTCTCAGGGAGGGAGTGGCTGGCCCCTTGGCACGCCTCTGGGATCCGTGTGTGTGATGCATGCACACACAGAAGACTACGCACGTGGATGTGCACATATGGGGGGACATCGCTGTGTTCACAGGGGTGCGCGCGTGTGTGTGTGTGGACATGTGACAGCCACTCCTGGAGCCCTGAGAGGGGCACTTCTGTTCCATGGCCAGGTGTGTCTATGGAGTATACACATTTTCCGAAGATGTCCTCTTTAACCGGAGGATCTTACCCCTCACTACGTCACTGTCATCTGAGGTTCCCCAGATGGCCACGCCCAGGCCCCACATGGGGGCCCCCCTCGGGGCCCAGTGGAGCAGACACCTGGGGACAGGCAGCGGCTCAGCGCTGGAGGCACCCCCAGATGGTTGTCATTCGGACTGAAGGCTGAGGGCACTTGGGGCAATGTCATGGGGAAGCTCCCATGGGCACCTGTGCAGGTGTCCCTCTGTGCCCCCCCGAAAATGTAAGCCCGCCTACTTCTGGATGAAGGTTTTGCAAACTCCCGTGGCCACACCCGTGAGCCACAGTCTTAGCAGCGTTTCCCACAGGGAGGGGGACTGCCTTTTCCGCCCCACCCAGCAGACTGACGGGTGGGTCCAGTCTCCCGTCCCCAGTCCCGTGGGGCACATGCTCGCCGACACCCGTGGGGCCGGCCGTGGGCCTCGGGGGTGGGGGAGCGTGAGCAGCGGGCGAGGCGTGGCAGGCACAGAAGGCGGGGAGGGCGCACAGCAGGTAAAATCAGCCAGCGCGCCGTGGTGGCCGTGAAGGGCCCGCCAGACCCGGGGACGTGTTTGCCACCCGTAACCAAGCAAGGTGTGCAGGACCCACAAGCACCCACGCAGGGAAGAGCGAGAGGACCCCCCCACACACACACACACACAAAGAATGAGGGCAGAGGCCGGGAGCGTCGCAGGCACCCGCGGCCCATCGACGCGCCGAAAACCTCAGCCTCCTTGGGAATCGAGGGACCCGCCCCTTAGACGGCGGCACGACGCCCCTGGGCGGAGATCTCAGCCCCACGGAACCTCGTGTTGAGCAGCCCCAGCGCGGAGGCTGCCGTGCACAGCTGGCCGCGGGGCACGCGGAGGCCGCCGCTCGGGAAGGCAGTGCGGCCTCACACACACGGGGCCCAGGGACGCGCACACACGCACACGTGGCCACTGCAGCCACGCTTCGCGAGGGCCCCACGCTGGGCACAGGCGGCTCTCGCGGGCGTGACGTCAGAGGCCTCCCACGGAGCGCGGTTCAAAGGGGCCCGACCAGGCCGCCTTGTTTGGCAACAGGAAACCGGTGTTTGAAGGACAAAAGGGTGTGAGGGGACCCCGGGATGATGACTCAGGGGAGAGCCAGGTGGTGGGAAAGAGGGCGGAGCGCACCCCAGGCTGCAGGGGAACCCGGAGGGGGCCGGAGCCAGAGCTGGGCTGGGCGCGGCCCCCCGGGGCTCCAAGGCCCCTCCGCTGGCCGGCCCCCGCGCACGCCCGCCTCTTCCTGCTTCCACAGCGTTTGCGGTGGGACCGACTGTGACACGTGACAACACGTGTTGGATTCTACCAGGGCTGTCCGGAAAGTATCCAGCCACGTGCTATGAAAATTAGAGGCGTCATGGCTGGATTTTTCCTGGACGGCCCTCGCAGAAGCACAGCGTCACACGTAGGCAAACGCGCTAACGTTGGGGGTGGGACAGATGACTGGGCTGTCAGGTGAACCGAGAGGGCACTGGGTCCCAGGAGGGAGATTTTGGCGGCTACGACAGGCTTTGAGGGGTGGGGCTTCCAGCAGGTCAGGGGGTCCTGCCCTCAGGCCTTGTGGGCCAAGGTCCTACAGGTCACTGAGCGGATGCAGGGCCGAGGGCCCTGACCGTAACGAACCCCACGTACCTGGTCCACGTGCAGCCCAGCCACACGGAGGTTATCGAGAAAGGTCTCCCTCCAGGCCCTGTGCGTGTCTGTCTTGTCCTGGGTGGCGATGTCCTGCTGTCGACCTGGCCTCAGGTCTTCCTCCCAAACAAGGACGAAGTCTGCTGGAACCAACAGGCACAGCGGCTGGCAGGATGGGCTAGCTGGGGGCGGCCAGCGTCTGAGCCGGGACACCCCGGTTCCAGGTGGGGAGTGGGGGCCGAGCCCTTGGACACCTGGCCTGCTCCTCTTACAAGAAGGGATGTAATTGAAGGGACCAACACTGTCATTTGAGAACCAGGCGGGGAGGGCATGAAAGGAGCAAGCGTTGAAGAGAAATGGGCGAGAACGTCCAAGTCTGATGAGAGACGTCAATCCCAACATTCAAAAAGCTCAGCGATCCTCAGGCGGGACAGCCAGGAGAGTCACGCACAGCATTTCTTTGCTGTGCATTAAAGAGAAAGACACACAGCACACAGCACACAGGTTTCACGGAACGATGGTGACAATACAGACACCTGATTCCTCAGCAGAAGTTATGGCAGCCGAGACAGCAGAACAGCCTCCTTACCGTGCTGGGGGGAGAGGGCGCGCCTGGAATTCGTTACCCAGCAGGAATGTCCTTCAGAGAGGAAGGCTAAAGGAAGACTTTCCCAAACACCCCCAATCTGAGAGATGTGGCCCCAGCACACCTGCTCTGCAGGAAGCGCTGAAGGGGTCGTTCGGGCTGAAGGAGAGACTCTCCGATGGAGGTGCAGACGTGCGAGGGGGAAGGAGTAGGCACATGCACAGTCAGACGATGCGTCTACTGACGGCACGCTCTCGCGTATAGAAAGCCCAAAGGAATTCGCCGCAGACACTCAGAACCGCTGACAGGCTTGGCCCGGTTGCTAGGTACAGGCTCAACTTGCAAAACTCCATGCATTTCTGTACACCGGCCATAAGCAAGGAAATGCAGAGAAACAGTAGCATTCGCAGCAGGACCACAAAAAGCAATTTAACACAAAATGTGCGAGTTATATGTCGCAAAGTACCAGACGTCGTTGCACTACATGGAAGAGCGGCGTGCCCGCAAAGACATCCCTCGTGCACGAATCCTGTGGGGAGACTCACACTGTCACGGTAACGGACTGCTGTATCAGAACCCCAGCAGGCTTTTCCTTTTTTGCTGTCTTTGCACACTCACAAGTGTCAAATGCACGCGGAAATGCACGGACCCCAGAAGAGCCGCACAACGTTGGAAAAGAACCAAGTTGCAGGACTCACGCTTTTGGGTATCAAAACGTATACAGAGTTAGAGCCGCCGCGACACGAGGGCGGACACAAAGGTCGCTCCCCGGCCTGGTGGAGGTGACGATTTTGGCTGTGTCACCAGCGGCACGCAACACAGCAGGAGATGGAGGAGATGGAGTGGAGCCAACTCAGAAACCCGTGTGCTTCAGAGGGCGCCGCCCTGAGCCTGCAAAGCCCGCCTGCGGGCCGGGCCGGAAGCGGGGACGGGGGGACACGCGAGTCCCGTGTCCGACCGGGGACCTGTATCCAGAGCGTGGGGACGCGCACTGCCCCGCGCACCGCAAAGGCAAACACGGGCCAAGAAGGCGCAGACGAGCAATGAGCCCGTGAGAAGGAGCTCACTGGGGAACCACAGAGCAAAACCCCAAGGAGAGGCCGCCTCACGCCCCGGGGACGCTCCAGGGACACGGCAACGAGCCGCGGCCAGGATCGGACAGGCCGGGACCCTCCCACATCGCTGGGGGCTGGCGAGGCAGCGCCGTCACTTTGGAAAACAGCTGGGCGGTCCCTCAACAGGGGACACACGGAGTCGCCCCATGACCGGGCAAGTCCACGTGGAGGCACCCGCGCAAGATGGACGCGTACGTCCACGCAAAGCCTCGCACGTGGGTGTTCACTGCGCCCCCGGACGGCAACAACCCGAGTGCTGACCGTCACTCTTCCGGGCGTGTCCCCACCAGTATGGTGGCTGCATCGGACGGTCACTTGATTATTTAATTTTTGGAGGAACCGCCAGGCCGTGCTCCGTATTGACCGCGGCGTTCTGCACCCCAGCGGCGGTGCACGGGGTTCCGGTCTCCCCACACCCTCGCCCACCCCTCCTGCTCTCCCCCCGTACTGTCGTGGACGTGGTGTCCACCCTGAGGGGTGAGGTCGGGGCGTCCGCGTCTAACGAGGGCCCTTCTGGTGCGTCACGGGGGCCCAGGGGGCTCTGTGAGCCCAGGTGGGTGCCCTCCTCCAGGAGATGATGGTGGCGGGGGGCAGGGAGAGGGTGGGCGGGGGGGAAGGGACCCGATCGGTGTGAAGGTGGGACAGGTACCTTTTGGGGGGCACAAGAGATAAGAGACTGGGGTGCGGGAGATAAGCATCTGAGATGACTCTGAGTTGTCCTGAGGCCAGAGCGGGGGAGGTGGCCGGCCCCTCTGCCCTCCTGAGCCCCCGCCAGCTCCGCCCCATCCGTAGGGAACCCCATTTCCTGCTGTCACCCCAGGCTGTGTTCCGCTCTCAGCACAGCCATTGGCCCAGAGCTGGCACAGGAGACAGTGCTGGGCGAGGCAGGGGCAGCCTGCTGTCCTGCCGCTGCCACCGTGGACACCCCACCTGGGGCCCCACCCCCAGGACCAACACGGGCACAGCTGGCAGACACGGGGCTGGGCTCACCGATCCGAGGATTGCTGGGGCTCCCCACCCTGCAGGTGGCCGCCTGGTGTCCACCCGTCTGGAAGGAGAGAGCTGACCGTGAGGACCCGCCCCCACCCCCCTACCCTGCCCAGGACTACCCAGGGGCATGGGGGGACCAGCAGACGGGGACACTGCTGCTGCGTGTGGGCAGGGGGCGCACAGGCACATCCGGAGGGGGAGCAGCCACCCTGGGGGCCTTCACGGGCCTCGGAGCAGCTGTCCAGGGCTGTGGGCAAGGCCCAGGTTTGCGGGCTGCATGGCCAGTACCCAGGGGTGCCCAGCCTTGCTGACCTCCAGGGCTTAGAGGGGAGCTGGGCTGCCTCCTAAGTGGCCTGTGCACGGGCCAGAGGTGGTCACGACCTCAAGAGGGTGCAATCCCGTTCTGGGTGAGCGAGACCTGTGTCCCCCCGTCCCCAGAGGCTCATGGAGGCTGTGTTGTGGGGCAGCAGGAAGGGGCACCATGCCCACCCCAGCTGTGGGGGAGGGGGAGGAGGTGGACAGCACCCTGGAGGCAAACACAGGGCCCAGGAGGACTGGGGACCCTGCAGGCCAGGGCCTGCTGCCAGGGACAGCTCCACTTGGGGTGCTGGGGCCCCAGGGGCAGGAGTGGGAGCCCTGGGTGCCCCCTTTTCCCTCGATGCTGGTGGGATCGGACCATGTCCCCGCCTCTGCCTGAACTGGCCTTGTCTAGCCTGTCCCTCGGGGCCAGTGAGGCAGGCGGTGACCTGACTGAGCATTAGGGACACCTCTCTCTGCTTGTCATCAGGCAGCTTGAGGGCACATGAGGTGCAGGGAGCCGGGGAGGGCTTGGGGTCAGCTCGGGGTCATGGGGAACGCTGGCCGGCCATCCACCCCCAAAGGCCCGGGGCGGGGGCTCAGAGACCCCACCCTAATCCACCACCAACTGCAGCCCGGAGCCCGGGGAGGGCAGGCGAGGGGCTCCCGGGACCCTCCTGCCCCACGGCCGGGACAGTGCGAGGCGTCACCTCGGAGGCGCTGGCTGTGCTCCCGTACGTGTCCACGGTCTCCGCCCCCGGCGCCATGTCCATCAGGACGGTGCTGTCCTCTTCCTGGGCTCGCCTCCGCAACATCCTGCCCCTGCACCCCCAGGGCCGGACGACGGGGTTACGGAGGTGGGCACAGGCCGTGGGGCCCCGCTGTGCCGCCCAGGAGCCCGTGAAGACCCCCCCAGGTTGGGCCTCCGGCTCCAGGAGGGGACCAGGGCGAGGGAGTGGATGCCCGTCCACCTGCCCACGCGGGCCTGGCTGCCCTCAGCCCTGTGTGGGCGAGGGTCTGGGGCGATCGCCCCCTTTAACAGACAGAGACGGGCCCTCGGCCTTTCTTGGGGTCCTGGGCCCGGCCAGGAGGCTGGCCTGGCCATGCTGACCCTGCGTCCTTCCACCTGGACCTCCAGATCCCTCGGCGGGGAAGACAGAGAGGAGGCCTGTGGCCCACGAAGGGGTTGGATTTGAGCCGGGGCTGGTGGTTCGACCCAGCAGAACCGATGTGGTCCTGAGGGGTGTCACCAGGGCCACGGTGGCCGGGAGGCTGTGACGGGGGACCCACACGGGGCAGCAGGGGGCAGCTCATCCAGCCCAGATGCCTGAGGTGTGGAGAGGCGGGGACGTGAGCCCACACCCCCTGACCCCGCCCCTCCCACCTGCCCGAGAGCCAGATTCACGCCTGGGGTCACGGTCCCTGGTCCAGGGCTGGGACCCAGAGCCCGTGCAAGCCATGGGGCGTCCCTGCTGTGCTGGGCGGGTGGGGGCCCCTCAGCGCTCTGGTCAGATGAATAGGGGGTCCCCAACCACAAAGACCCGGAAGCCCCTAGGGTCGGGGCAATCAGCCACCGGCCCTTGTTGCCCCCCGGGGCCTGGAGCAGACACGGCCCCCGCCGGCCTCCCGCGGCCCTCTGCCCACCGCCAGCCGGGCCCTCGCCGAGCAGACGGGCTCCCACCTGGCACAGGCCTCCGAGGTCGTGGCCGAGCTCCCTGCTCCAGGCCGGTCGGCAGCCGAGTCCGGGCCAGCCCTGTGGGCCGAGAACTGGGAGGGTCCTGCGCAGGCAGTGCCGGCCCCTCCCATGTCCTCGCCGCGCCCCGCAGACGGGCAGGTGGCAGAGGCGCCTGGCACAGTGGTCAGGGCACGGCCCCGGCTCCTGGAGCAGGAAATGCCTTTGTTTGGAGAGCGGGTGTGGGCACGGACGGCAAACAGGGTCCCCGCGCCTCCCGGAGCCTCAGGGCCTGCACGCCGGTGCCGGTGCTCGAGCCGATGCCCCCCCGGATGCCGATGATGCCGGTGCCGGTGCCGGTGCCACAGACGTCCCCAGCCAGGTGACACCCACCCTCCTCCCCACAATCCTGCCCAGTGCTGAAGGGTGGCAGGGGCCACCGCCACTGCCCCGTGGAGGGCTGGGGACAGCCGGCGTTTGGCGGGACGGCCACAGGCGTGGGCTCCGTCATCCCCACCTGGCACTGTGCCTGGGGACACCTCTGGGCTGACCCCACTGAGCCCCCATCCCAGGTGGCAGGGCCAGCGCTGCCTCGGGCACATCCCGTCCATGCAGGGCCCATGTGGGAAAGGGGTCCCAGCCCATCTCCCCGCAGCCCTGTGCCTGTCTCCAGGCGCCCACTCGCCGACGTGTGCACCCCTGACCCCCGCGTCCCACCCAGGGAGCCCTCAGACAGCGAGTCCCGTCCCTGGGGCCCCGCGGAGCCCGGGCAGCTGTGGGGACACCCTGACTCTCCCCACACAGACCCCGAGGGGGGCTCCTGGGCAGGGCCCGGGAGGGGTGAGAGGCGGGTGGCACGGGGTGGGGACACGGGCAGAGGGGTCCTCAGTCAGACCCTGCGGGCCTCTGGTCAGCCATGGACAAGGGCACCCCAGGAACAGGGCTGCTCTTGGGGTGCTGTGCTCTTGGTGGCCCCAGCACGCTCTGCCCCAGCAGAGCAGCAGAGGCCACTGGCACCACAGCCGGAGCCTGGGGTGGGGGTGCGGGGTGGACGCCCAGACAGGGACTCGCCCCAGGGAGGTTGCAGTCTTTACTCTCCGGAGTCTTAGGGTCTGAGAAATGTTGGGGTGTGTTCGTCCTGACCCCAGCGAGCCCCCAGGACTGTGGTGCTGACCCTTACTGAGCCCCCGAATCCGGGCTGACCCCAGCGAGGCCCCGTCCCCGGGCTGACCCCAGCGAGGCCCCGTCTCCGGGCTGACCCCAGCGAGGCCCCGTCCCCGGGCTGACCCCAGCGAGGCCCCGTC
>PVJL010021707.1:0-10217 GCA_004026885.1 Lyroderma lyra | reverse complement strand
AGGCGGGAGGCGCTCCGGGAACAGCGCGCACGCGGCGTCGGGCATAGGCGGGAGGCGCTCCGGGAACAGCGCGCACGCGGCGTCGGGCAAAGGCGGGAGGCGCTCCGGGAACAGCGCGCACGCGGCGTCGGGCAAAGGCGGGAGGCGCTCCGGGAACAGCGCGCACGCGGCGTCGGGCAAAGGCGGGAGGCGCTCCGGGAACAGTGCGCACGCGTCGGGCGAAGGCGGCAGGAGGGGCGGCTCCCCCAGTCCAATCTGATACACCCTGAGCTTTGGGATAAATTACAACGGTAACGGGTTGTGTCCCGTGCAGCGCGCGGAGACCAGGCGTCCGTCGTGCCATGTGAGCACAGGAGTGACTCCCTGGGAAGGCAGGGAAGGGGCGGGCCGCCCAGGTGCCCAGGAGCGCTAATTCCAGGGCAGCGTCACAGTGGGGCAGGCCTGCAGACCGCACGGAGGGGTCATGGTGATCATCAGAATAGGGCCAGAGAGAAACGTGTGCCATCGACAGATGCCACAAGAACACAGCACCCGCTCCATGATGTTCCTGCCGAAGACACACAACCCGAATCTGGTCGGAAGGAAATATCACACCCAAACTGAGGGACATCCCGCAAAATCACTGCACGAGGATCTTTAAAAACATCAAGGTCCTGACACCCCAAGGCTAAGTTACTGACCCAGGTCGCAGGAATGAAGGAGACAAGGGCACGTGACCCTGAAGAAAGAAATGTGTTCAAGCAGGACCTCCTGCCACAGAGGCCACCGCTGGCTAGTGGGATGGGGGCTGAAGACTGGTGACAGTGTCCTTATTTCAGTGATGCTGTGATGACACAGAGAATGCCTTTGTTTTCAGGAAAGATACGGGGAAGTGCGTGGCGGGTGGGCGTCAGGCTGACGACCTGCTCTCAGCTGAGGAGCAGTTCTCGGTGCCAGACTGGAGACAGACGTATGCGTGCACTTATTTCAAAATTTAAAAATTACACACACAAAAAAGGGTCACAGTCATTGCTCATAAATGTTTATAAAACAGGACAGAAAAATTAAAATAATCTATAATTCTATCACCGAACAACCATCAACTCCATATGCAGCTTTCTAGTCCTCTCCCTACACAGATGTCTAAAAAACTGAATTTACACCGTAAAAGTATTTTATGATGTACATTTTAGACTTTCTCGAATGCATATTACTCCATTGTAAAAGTGGTCAATAATTCAATTAAACAATGCTTTATTATTTCACACTGATTGTTTCCAATTTCTTCTTTGTTATAAGTAACATTGCAGTAAGCTTCTTTGAATACAGACCCTTTTGCACATTGAATATTTTTCCCTGAGGGTACATTAAAAGTAGAATCACTGGGTAAATAGGGTATAGACTTTTTAAAGGTTCTTAATACAGAGAGGACTGCCAAACAACCCACAAAAACATTAGCCTAAACTATACTACACAAGCTGCACTGCGAGTATCTGCTAAAAACGGCCTCGGATTTTCGCACCATCACCATCTGTCCAGCCCTGAGCTACTCAGCAGGCTCCTTAGAGGGAGACGGAGCTCATCTGGCCTCTGCAACAAGACCTCGAGGAAGGAAGTTCAGAGGAACCCAGCACACACATGGAGAATCGAGCTCAAGCCCGGTGGGCTAGAGACTGGCTCTAGCCCCCAGGCTCTGTCCCTAGGGTGGAGACCACCCACCCTCCCTTTCAGCCACTTCGCCTCTGAAAAAGAGTGCCAGAAAGTACACCCAAGGCCTGTTCCTTCTCTGCAGTCCTGGGGGAACAAATCCCTGAGGTTGAGTCATCCACGTGGTCCTCCCCGTGCAGACATTCCAGGGGTCCCAGACAAGCGCTCACCTGCACACACGTTCAGTGACACCTCACTGACTTCGGACGTCAGCCAACAGTCCGCCAAAGCTCCTCTCCGGGTGTCTGTCCTTCAAGAGGGGGCTGTGTGATCTGTGCCACCTGGACAGTGCAGCCATGCACTGACAGAGGCGGCCTCTCCATGAGCACTTCGTTCACCCCCCTGCACCCACCGAGCTCCAGCTCACCCCTCAAGGCCTCGCAGCCCGTCCCCCAGTCCTCTGGGCCACACAGGGCACCATGACAGGAGAGCCGTTTCTGATCACTCCCCCTGCTGCCTGGGGACTGAGGAGGGCCAGTGACTGATGGGACTCTCTCATCTGTGCATGCGGGGGTCCAGCCTCTACTGTCCACACACCAGGGCACCGTCCCAAAGAAACACGTCCGAAGCCACAGATGCCAGGCCCTCCAGTACAGCATCCCTCTCTGGATGCTCTCTTCTAAAGAACAGAGGGACGGAAACCACATGAGACCCCATCTCTGACTGGTAGACCCAAGGGTGCATTTGTGTGCCAGCGGTGTCTTTAAAACACCAAAATTTCCTGTGTGGTGTCATTGTCACCTGAACTCTAGTCTCGGGAGCCTACCATCCCCTTCTCTGTTTTCTGCTGTGAGTCACTGAGAAATGACATTAGGGCTTCATGTTACTGCCCCTCCATTTCACCGAGCCCAGAGCTGTGGAGCCTGACATCAAGACAGAACAGACATCAGTCTTTATACACACAGGGTGTCCCCCGTCCTCTTCAACGAGGTGACCAGTGACTCCTCTCTGCCTGGAGCTGCAAGCACAAAGATGAACAGGAAAGACCCTAGGGCTAGAGACCTGAGTCTAGCAGATGAGAGAGACAGGCCACGCGACAACAGACACCAGTGATGACAGAGGGCACGAGAAAAGCCCTCAGAGACACAAGGAGAATGAACTTCCAGGAGGAGGAGGGGAAGTGGGGGGTGGGGGCCTCGATGGAGGAGCCAGCAGCCTGTGAGGACCTGGAGGCAGCAGGGGAGAGCTGGAGCACCCAGAGGACACCGTGCAGACTCGGGAGCAACCCCCTCCATGAAAAGTCCAGGACCAGGTGGCTTCACTCGTGCCTTCCATCAGCATTTAAAGAACTGAGACCAATCCTCCCAAACTCTTTCAAAAGTCTAAGAGGAGGGGCTACTTAACTCATTCTATGAGGCCAGTGTTACCCTGTTACCAAAGCCAAAGGCAACACAAGGTAACTATGGACCAATATGCCTGACAAAAAGATACAAAAATCTTCAATAAAATGCTAGGAAATCAAATTGAACAACATACTAAAAAGATGGTATGCCATGACCAAGTGTAATTTGCTCCTGGAATGTAAGGATGGTTTGACATAGAAAAAAACGATCAATGTAATAATATCACATTGATGCAACCAAGGAAAAACACATGATTAACTCAATTCATGCAGAAAAAGCATTTGACAGAATTCGACACCCTTTCGTGATAACAAGTGCTCAGCAACACAGAGGTAGATGGAAACTTCCTTAACATAAAGGCTATTTATGGAAAATCTGCAGCTAAAATCACACTCCACAGAGAAAGACTGAGACCCTTCCACCTAAGATTAAGAACAAGACAGGACGCCGATTTTCCCCACAGGGTAGATCTTCATGACCTTGTATCTGGCCATGAACTCTCAGGAGTGACACCAAAAGCATGAGCAAAAGAGAAACAACAGATACACTGGACCCACTCAAACTTAGGAACGCCTGTGCACTGAAGGGCACCAGTTACCACGACACTGGGAAGACAGTCTGCAGAGTGGGAGAAAATACTTGAGAATCCTATCTGATAAGGGTCCAATATTCAGAATACACCAAGAACTCCTACAACTCAAGAACAAAAAGACAACCAAATCATAAAATGGGCCGAGGACTTAAATAGATATTCCTCCAAAGAAGATCTACAAATGGCCAACAAGCACATGCGAAGTCATTAGAAATTGCAAAGGGAAACCACAGTGAGATACCACTTCGCCCCCACTAGGATGACTACAATAACAGTAATAACAGAGCAGAAAACAGCAAACGTTGGTGAGGATGAGGAGAAATTGAAACCCTTGGGCATGGATGCTGGGGGTGTAAAACGGTGCAGCCTGCGTACAAAACAGTCTGGTGGGTCCTCGAAAAGCTACCCACGTCACCAAATTCCACCCCTAGCTACATTCCAAGAACACTGAAAACGGGGACTCTGCCATTTGCGTGGCTATGTCCACTGCAGTCTCACTCACAATGGCCAAGTGGTGGCGACAACCCGCATGTCCGCTGACAAAGGGACGGATAAGCAGAAGGAGCTGGAGGACTGAGCTGAAATAGCATTCAGCCATAAAGAGGAACGGAGCTCTGAGCACGCCACAACACGGAGGGGCCTTAAAGGTGCGGTGCTAAGTGAAATAAACTGGACGTGAAGGACGGACACGGCACGATCCCACATGCGTGCGGCATCTCGAGGCGGCGGACTCACCGAGAACCACGAGGTCAGCGCGTGGGGGCAGCAGGAGGTATTTCGGAATGGGTGCAGAGCTTCTATGTGGGGTGATGGAAGCTTGGGAGGAGCATGCTGACAGTCGTACAACACCATGAATGTAATTCGTGCCGCTGAATTACACCCGTGAAATGGGTTAAATGACATGCATGTGACACTGAAGTTGTTTAAAGGGCAGCAGGAGGCAGGCCTATGAGAGAGGGGCAGGGGTTCTGGGACAGCAGGGTTAGGGTCTGCTGCTCATTCTGCAAGCTAGGGCTCCAGGGAGGGTGACATGATCGGCCACTTCAGAAAGATGCATCCCGACAATAAAACAAAGGTGACATGTTACTAAACTGCAATCCGGAAAGTTGCGCGGTCCTGCAGTGGGGGAGGGGAGAAGGGGCCTCTCTCACCGCCTTCCGTGTGTGAGGTCTCTGGGCTTCATCACGCCTGCCAAGGCCAAGGAGACAGGTGGGGTGGGGGGGCCTGGATAAGTCAGCGTCCCCCCAGAAAAAGCAAAGATGCACCATAGCAGGTGGCCAGCAGAGGCCGCGCAGGCTGGAGCAGGCCGGCCCCACGGCCCCTCGCTGAGCAGACATGCAGTTCCTGCGAGGTACCCCTGGGCAAGGGCCGTGAGGCACCGTGGGAAGGGCGGCAGTGAGTCACACCTCCAACCTGGTCCCCCGGGAACTAAAAGCCTTGGGGAGACAGGAGGACACAGCACGGGGCAGCCTGTGCGCGCGGGGCCCAGAGCGTGGGCAAGAGGGCGGGCCCGCACTCGGACGGGTCGTGGGGCTGCGGGGCACAGGGGCGGCGCTCGGACGGTCCAGCGGGCAGCAGCGCGGGGTGCGAGGTGTGAAATCCGAGGATGGAGACGCTGCACGTCCTCTCCCAGACGGGAACGGAGCCGGCCCCCAGGCCAGGCACACGTGGTGCCGGAGTCCGTGCTCTCAGGCAGGCCACGCGGCCTTACCAAACGACCACTGTGACTGGGGAGCGCTCAGGGCGCTGTGTCAGCTGGACGCACAGTCTCTCTGCTCTGCGCTTCGTCAAGGGGCGTGCGAGAAGCCAAAGGTGCCCCACGCCCTGAAGGTCCCTTCTGAACCAGCGTCTGTGCCGGCCCCGTCACCGGGGGATGCTGTCCCGTGCATCTCTACATGGGGTCAGAATTAGTGGTCATTTCCGTGCAGGCCCGACTGATCCCAGAGGGTGCGACAGGCTCCTGTCCCCAGCGGACAGCGCCCTGTGTGGGAACAGGGGCTCGTGACAGTGAGCGTGTCCTGCCTTGCCCACTCGGACTCAGAACAAGTAGAGTTACAGAACAACTGTGTGTCAGGAGCACGTCGGCTGTGCTCTGCCTTAATGACAAAGAAACAAGGGGTTACAAACCCACATCACCGAAAGGAAGGGGGGCGGGTGCTGGCTCTGGGCACACGGAGCCGTTGTCCTGCCCGGGTCCGGACGGGCAGCGATGCCCGCAGCAGGGACGCCGAGCCCCGTGCGCTGTCAGAGGCCCCGCTGGCCCGACCCACACCAGCTGCGTTCCCGCGGCGTCAGAGGCTCAGTGGCACCAGCTCACAGGTTGAAAGAGGCCACTGAGAGACACAGAAGTGCACAGCGTCCCCATCCTAGAAAGGGTAGTCACGTGACGGGGTTCAGAAGCAAAGGACTGCTCAGCTAGAGCGTCCCTGAACCCCTGAGCCCACGAGACACAGGGCCCGGGGACGATGGCAAGTCCAGGCACCAGGGTTGCCTGTGGCCCAGTCCCCGCTGCCGGATACTCACCCCTACTTCCTAGCACTCACGGTGCACGGCCTATCAGTGTCCAGGACTGTCCCGAGAGCCCTTCCCGGGACGACAGGCACACCCCCTCCTTGTGCCCTCTTCACCTTCATGACACGAGCTTGTAGGAATGTTCTCCTGAAGAGCTCGTGACCCCGCACTCGCACTGAGGTTCATACCCAGCAGCAACCCAGGGACACGTGCACCAGGAGGACACGGCAGGGGCACCCACCCAGCCTTCCTACACCAGCCCCAGACAGGAAACCAGCCAGCGCCCCACCACCGGCAGAGTGAACTAGGGGTGCTCACAGCACAGGACCTACCCGACGAACTATGTCCCAGCGGTTCCCCTACACCCACATTCCGTGAACCACTGAGCCCCATAACCACCCCACAAGGCAGGCGCACGTGACCTTGTCCCAAACCCACCTCCAAGTGGGGAGTCAAGCCGACAGGAGAGAGTCCAGAGCTTCAGCTCTGGATCGACAGTATGATCTCTACCACCGGCACGAAACTTAAAAATGGCATCTTTGTTCAAAAATACACTGCTAATCTAGGTGCTACATCCTTCCTAAAATTTCCTCCTGGTTTCATGTGCTTGTCCATTTGGTGACTTCTTCCTGGTCAACTGACACCAAAAACTTTAGGTAATCCTCTAAAAGCGAGAACAGAACGCCAGCACACGGCACGTCTCTTCCTGTCGTTATTAGAATACGACATCTCTGAGAAAACAGCGTTGTGGTCTGCTTTCCACAAGCTCCTCTGACGGTTTGCAAGCCACAGCCAGTGTCCCACCTGCAGCCGCGTGCCGGCACGCCAGGTGAGAAAATACTCACTGGGCAGATTTATTCCCGCGGTTAAAAAAATCCTGCAGACTCCGCCCCACGCAATTTATTCACAAATCACCACACACGCGTGGCGCTCGCAGCACTCAGTTTCCAATGGGCCGCCCAAGGAAAGCCCAGAATGTCCTCATTTCTGGGGAACTGGTGGCTTCCTGGGACGTTTTAGGGGCGGCTGATGAAGAGTCCTGCAGCACATGCCTAAGTCTCTGTTTCCTCGTTCACAAAGGAAGGACTGTATCTGCCACTGTTAGTTCTCAGGTACAGAGGAAAGGAGAAAAGGAAGGTGAGAGGGTCTGCACACAGGTCAGGGGGCCGTCACCTGAGTCGCAGTGACAGGCGCGCCCTTCCCTGACCCACCCCGTCCTGTGCGCTGTCGCCCCCAAGTCTCAGCTCTTCACCCCTCACGTCTGCTTTCCAAACGTGTCTGATACAGGCGTGGAAGGTGGTCTACCCACTCCACTCCACACACAGGGCTGAATTTATAAAACGGTTCAAGTATGCAGATCCACGTTGAGACCCTGCTGAGCGAGTGACACCTTCAGTAGAAGGACAGAGAAGTGCGTGGGGATGATGCGCATCCCGCTGGGGGCCATGGTTCCCCTCCCAGGAGGGGGCGGGGCGCTGGTCAGGTCCTCACACACAGGGATAGCAAGGGTGTCCCAAGAACCCAGCCCTCAAGTTGGACAGGACCTACACAAGCTGGGCAGGTGAGGGGGCAGTCACGGGTGGGCAGACACTGGAGGACTTCCGGGAAGTGAGCCCACACTCTTAGAGGAATCACTCGACAACCAGCCCTCGATCTATTCTCTCCTTCCTCTTCACTTTACACAGGAAGTCAAGAGCTGGATGTGGAATGCAGACACCCTGTGGAATGCATTCCAGCAGCGACCCTGTCTCTACATCCTCCAGCCACTCACTCCACGCTCACAAAAGTTATTTCTCATTCGGACAGACTGCTCCAGAGATGTTATGTCTTCCGATTAAGTGACAAGTGCTAAACAGTGAGCATCACCTGGTTTCCTGTGGGTGGGTGTGTGCGTGTGTGTGTGTATGCACGTGTGTGTATGACATGTGTGTGCAGGTATGCATGTCTATGTGTATGCATGTGTGAGTGTCACATGTGCGTGTGTGTACATGCATGTGTGTATGCGTCTGTGAGGGTATGTGTGAGTGTGTGCATATATGTGTACGTGTGTGCATGCGTGTGCATGTGTGTATGCACATTTGTATGCCGTGTGTGTGCATGGATATGTGTGCATGTGTGCATGAGTGTGTATGCACATGGCATGTATGCATGTGTGTGCACGAGTGTGTGTGTGTACACGCCTGAACACCTAACACCTCACTTCCCCCAATAAGTCTGGCATTATTTCCGGCACTTAATAAGAGCGTTAAAATGTCTCTTGTATACTCAATCAATGAATGAAAGCTAATTCAACAAACAACGCATCAGGAAAACCTCAGTGCAGCCAGCAATGCCTCACGTGCCACT
The DNA here is from genome assembly GCA_004026885.1 of Lyroderma lyra. Taxonomy (NCBI): domain Eukaryota; kingdom Metazoa; phylum Chordata; class Mammalia; order Chiroptera; family Megadermatidae; genus Lyroderma; species Lyroderma lyra. The sequence goes on along the minus strand of PVJL010021707.1, from coordinate 1,739 downwards.
GCCCTACTGCCTCCAATGCCCCGCCACGTTATCCACACAGATATCTGCACGAAGCAAGAGTCAGACCAAGTCCGCTTCTCTCCTCGGAAAGCGTGGGGGACTCCCAGTCAACAGGAAGTCCTCAGCATGGCGTCCTCAGCCTTCCCTGGTCAAACCCCGTGGCACCTGTGCAGCCTCAGCGCCCACCAGGTCCCTGCCAGAGATGCAGGTGCGCTCGTCACCGCCCGGCAGGCCATGCGCGGCCAGTGTTCCCTCGGCCAGTGACTCTTCTTACTCTCTGCACCTATGCTAATAGTCACAACTCATCCTGTGGGTCAGCCCAAGTGGCAACTCTGCTATGTTCCAATAGAACATTTTCCGCTGCTTTTGTTCTTCGCGCTGAAGTCACTTGTTTAATTCCTCCGATGATAAGCTGCTTGTGAGTAGGAGAACCAACCCCACTTCTAACACTGCTTGCCTCACAGTGGGGTTCATTAAGAGTGGGGGACTCTCCCCAGACTAGGTCTCTATTTATTTTGAACCCACTGACTGCCAAGTCCTTCTGTTAATAAATAAACCAAGACTAAACTTATGCTCTAACGAATGACAGATTTAGAGCTCAGGTAGAGGTGTTCCATAACAAATGAACATTAATAGCGATACCAGGATTCGTTAGCCGGTAAGCTGCAAAGTTAGGGAATTCAGTAGGTCAGTAGGTAGGGAAGCAGGAACAACATATCTTAAGGGACTGATCGCCTTCCTCCACACCTTGAGTCTGTGTCCACATTATCAAATGGTCTGAGCACGCAGTAGCTCCAAAGGGAACTTGACTCTATGTTTTTAAGGGCAAGGGCGGAACCTTTACTAACAGTAACTGCTCGTGCTGCCCACTCATTCACTGAGTTTATTCACTGCTTAAGCATAAAAGGCACTCAATTTCTGTCTCCACTGCAGAGTGCACGAGTGCATTCAAATGCTGCTGAGAGCCCTGGGAGAACGAAGCACACAGACTGAGAGACTCCTCCCAGGCAAAGGGTTAATGGTAACCATGGCGACGCCTCCCAGAATAGCATCATCTGCAGCCGCACTCACGCTGGGGCAGCCGGCAGGATGGTTATAAATATACCTATTAGCAGCCTGAGCTGAATCTTTAAACAGCACTGTTGGGAGAAAGGGGCCTAAAAATAGCCGCACACTCTTGCACTGGAAGACGTGTCCTCAGAAACACTGCACCTCGTGCACATCCACACACGCACAGAATGGTTCTTCATTTTCTCTTTTCCAAGTGCCAAGACGTGAACGCTGGGAGCACACAATAGGCTGTGTGACATTTGATGACCTTCTTCTTGCACTCCAACGTTCCAAAGAGAATCCCCAAAACAGAAAGGGCAGCCGTGTGCAGGCCAGCTTGGACGGCTGGCCGCGGTGGCCACCCGGGCACCCTGCACAGCTGGCCTCGGCCGCTCCGCGTCACATCACCAGGAGGGCTGCTCCTGCAATGACCCCAGTGGAGCAGGCCGAGCTGAAGTGAAGTGCAGCTCCCAGCGGCCAGGGTCAGAGGCCACATCTCCCGTGCAGCCCTCTCGGGGCTCTGCTCCTCTGACTTGGGGGCACCTCCCCACACCCCCCAGCACAGGTTACCCTAGCGGCGGGGGCACCTCCCCACACCCCCCAGCACAGGTTACCCTAGCGGCAGGGGCACCTCCCCACACCCCCAGCACAGGTTACCCTAGCGGCGGGGGCACCTCCCCACGCCCCCC
>PVJL010021706.1:0-10219 GCA_004026885.1 Lyroderma lyra | reverse complement strand
GCTACATTCAAAGCCGTCCTGGACCACAGGTTGGTCAGGCCTGCCTTATATGAAGCTCGTTGGATATTTTACTTCTAAAACATTGGAGAAAAGTTTTAAAATTCATTTTTATTTTTAGACATATTGGGGTGACATCTGTTAGCAAGGATAACATAGGTTTCATGCATACAATTCTACAGTGCATTGTCAACTTATTGTATAATAAGTTCACCACCCAGTGTGAGTTGTCTTTCCATCACCTTATAATCACTTTCCCCTCCGTCCTCCCACACCCCCTCCACTTTTTCCCCTCCCTAACCCACTCATTCCCAAATAAACATTGAACTATTGAATATGTCCATGGGTTGTTTGTTTGTTTGTTAATTTCTTATCCCTTTGTTCCTTTCAGTTTTATTTTCTGCATATGAGTGAAATCATACAGTTCTTTGATTTTTCCATCTGACCTATTTCACTAAGTATGATGATCTTCAGGTTCATTCATTTTGTTGCAAATGACACTATTTCATCTTTTCTTATACCTGAGTAATATTCCATTGTGTATATGTACCACAGCTTCTTTATCCAGTCCTCTGTCGCAGGACACTTTGTTTGTTTCCATGTTATGTCCACCTTGAACAGTGCTGTAATGAACATTGGGGGACATAAGTGTTTGTGGACAAAGGTTTTCAGGTTTTTTGGGTAGACCCCCAGGAGATGGATTGCTGCGTCAAATGGGAACTCCATTCCCAGTTTTCTAATGAAACTCCTCACTGCCTTTCACAGTGGTTGTACTAGTTTTCATTCCCAACAATAGTGTACCGGAGTCCCTTTTTCTCCACTTCCCTCCAGCACTTGTTATTTGTAGTCTTGTTGATAATAGCCATTCAAACAGGTGTGAGTTGGTACCTCTTTTTGATTTTGATTTGCATTTCCCTGATAACTAATGAGGTTGAGCATTTTTTCATATGTCTGCTGGCCATTTGTACTTCTCCGTGGGAGAAGTGCCTATTTAGTTCTTCTGCCTAGTTTATAAGAGCGTTGTTTTTTTTTTTTGTTATTAAGCCTTATTATTTCTTTATGTATTTTAGATATTAGACCCTTATCTGATGCGTTATTTGCAAATATTTTCTCCCATTCAATTGACTGTCTCTATGCCTTGTTCATGGTTCCTTTTAATGTGCAGAAGCTTTTTAGTTTGATAAAATCCCATTCATTTATTTTTGCTTTAACTTCCCTTGCCTTTGAGGTCAGGTTCATGAAGTCTTCCTGGAGTCCTAGGTCTATAAGTTTAGTACCAAAGTTTTCTTCTACACAGTTTTGTGTGGCAGGTCTGATATGAAGGTCTTTAATCGATTTCGAGTTAATTTCTCCATATGGTGAGAGTTCACAGCTCAAGTTCACTTTTTGCATATATTCTTCCAGATTTCCCAGCACCACCTACTAAAGAGAATGTCTTTTCCTCATTGTATGTTTTTTGCTCCTTTATTGAAAATTATTTGTGTATAAATGTGTGGGTTTATTTCTGGGTTTTCAGTTCTATTCCATTGGTCTTTATTTTGTTCTTCTGCCAGTACCAAGCTGTTTTGTCTATTGATGCTTTGTAATATCAATTGAAGTCAGGGAATGTAATGCCATCAGCCTTATTCGGTTATGTAGTATTTCTTTGGCAATTGTAGGTCATTTATGTTTCCATGTAAATTTACTAATTCTTTTATATATTTCCTGAAAGTATGATTGTGGGATTTTCATGGGTATTGCATTAAATATGTAGATGGCTTTAGGAGAATGTCCATTTTCACAGTGTTAAATTTTCCATCCATGAACAGGGGATATTTTTCCAACTCTTAAAGTCTGTTTCAATTTCTTTCAAAAGAGTCTTATACTTTTCTGTGTATAAGTGTGAAACTCTTTTCATTAACTTAAACCTCAGGTATTTCATTCATTTTGTTTTTATAGCAAAGGGAATTGATTCCCTCATTTCTTTTTCTGTCATTTTGTTGTTTGTCTATAGGAATGCTGTTGATATTTTTACATTTATTTTGTATCCTGCGACTTTACTATATTTGTTTATTGCTTCTAATTGTTTCTTGGTAGAATCTTTGGAATTTTTTATATAAGGCGTCATGTCATCGGCAAGTATTGACAGTTTGACCTCTTCTTTCCAAATTTGAATACCTTTGAGTCCTTTCTCTTGCCCGATTGCTGTGACTCGAACTTCCATTACTATATTCAATGACAGTGGTGACAGGGGGCATCCCCTTTCCTGTTCCTGATGTTAAGGAATAGGCTTCAGCTTTTCCACATTGAGTATGCTGTTAGCCGAGGCCTTGTCATATAAGGCCTTTATGATGTTCAGATGCTTTCCTTCTATACCTATTGTGTTTTGTGTTTTGATCATAAATGGATGCTGTGTCTTGTTGACAGCTTTTTCTTCATCAATGGGAAATGGTCATACGTCCTTTATTTTTTATTTTGTTTATTTGGTGTATCACATAGATTGATTTTCATATGTTGAACCATCCTTGTGCTCCTGGGATGAATACCACTTGATCTTGAGGTATGATTTTTTGATGTATCATTACATTCTGTTTGCTATTATTTTGTTTAGAATTTGTGCATCTTTGTTCATCAGAGTTACTGGCCTAAAGTTTTCTTTCTTTTTATTGTCTTTGCCAGGCTTTGGTATTAGAGGAATATTGGCCTCATAGAACGAGTTAGGAAGTAGTGCTTCTTCTTCAATTTTTTGGAGAATTCTGAGGAGGATAGGTGTTTATTATTCTTTGAATGCTTGGGAAAACTCACTAGTGAAACGATTTGGTCCTTGGCTTTTGCCTTTAGGGAGATTTTGTATAGTCATTTTAATCTACACTATGAATTGTTCTATTTAGATTATGGAGATCTTCTTGGTTCAATCTAGGTAAGCTATAATGTTCTAGAAACTTGTCTATTTCTTCCAGGTTGTGAAATTCAGTGGCATAAAGTTCTTCATAATATTTTCTTCTAATCCCATATATTTCTGTGATATCCGTGGTAATTTCTCCCCTTTCATTTCTAATTTTGGATATATGTGTCCTTTCCTTTCATCCTTTGATTAGTCTCGCCAAGATTTTCTCAATTTTGTTGACTTTCTCAAAGAGCCAGCTCTTTGTAAAATTAATTTTTTCTATAATCTTCCTGTTCTCTAATTGGCATAGCTCTGCTTTAATTTTTATTATTTCTTTTCTTCTGTGGCCTTTGGATTTGTGTGCTCTTCTATTTGTAGTTCTTGAAGATGGTATGTTAAGTTGTTTCCTTGTGATTTTTCTTGCTTCTTAAGACAGGACTGTATTGATATAAATTTCCCTCTTGTCACTGCTTTCGCTATGTCCCAATAATTCCGGTATGTTGTATTTTCATTGTCAGTAATTTGTACAAATATTTTAATCTCATCTTTTATTGTTCTTTTATCTAGTCCTTTTTAAATGAGCTGTTCTTAATCTCCATGTACATGTGTTTTTCTCTGCTTTCATTTTACAATTGATCTCCAGTTTGAAAGCATGGTGTTCTGAGGATACACATGGTAAAATTTCAATCATCTTGAAATTTCTGAGGCTACTTTTGTGACCCACCATGTGGGATATCTTTGAGAGTATTCCATGTGCACTAGAAAAGAAGGAATATCTCCTTTTGCTGGATGAAGTGTCCTGCCAATATCAATTATGGCCAATTGCTGTAATGTGTCATTCAGTGTTGATGTTTCCTTATTTATTTTTTGTTTGTTTGATCTGTCCATGGCTGTTAGTGCAGTGTTTATGTCTGCCACAATGATTGTGTATTCATCAGTTTCTCCTTTCAAAAATGTTAGTAGTTTCTTTGTCTATTTTGGTGCATCCTGGTTAGGAGAATATATATTAATTAGTCTCAAGTATTATTGTTGCTGTATTGTGCCTTTTATCATTATGTAATGTCTGTCCTTGTCTTTTACTATCCCTTTTAACCTGACGTTTATTTCATTAGGTATAAGTATGGCAACTCCTGCTTATCTCTGGTCACCATTTGTTTGAAGTATTGATTCCCATCCTTTCAGTGTGAGTCTGTGCTTGTCCTAATGGCTGAGGTGGGTTTCTTGGAGACAGCACATAGATAGATTCTGTTTCTTAATACAGTCTGCCACTGTGTGTCTTTTTATTGGTGAGTTCGGTCCGTTAACATTTAGAGTGATGATTGATATACGAGGATTTCCTGTGACCATTACTTATTTCTTTGTTTGATATGTTTTGTTTTTGTTTCTTTCTTGTTGCCCCAACTTTGTTCCATTTTTCCTGATGTTTTGTTTCAGGTTGAAGAGACTCTTTCAGTATTTTTTGGAGTGCTGGCCTTGTCCTGGCAAATTCTCTCAGCTTCTGTGTGTCCGAGAAGGACTTTATTCCACCTTCATATTGGAAAAATAATTTTGCTGGATAAATTATTCTGGGCTATAAGTTACTCTCTTTTCAGTTTTTGTATAATTGATTCCACCCTCTTCTGTCTTGCTGCATTTCTGCTGAGAAAGAGGATGCTATCCTGATTGGTTTTCCTCTAAAAGTTATAGTTCTTTTTACACTGGCTGCCTTGAGAATTGTCTCTTTCTCTTTAGTTTTGGATATCTTTAGTACCATGTGTCTTGGAGAAGATCTGTCAGGTTCCAGGTTTCCAGAGGACCTGTTTTCTTTTTCTACCTGTGGTTCCATGTCTTTCCATAGGTTTGGAAAGTTCTCATCTAGTATTTGTTTGAGTGTGCTCTCTGTAGAATGCTCTACCCATTCTTCGATTTCTATTATCCTGATGTTGCTTTGTCTCATGGAGTCAGATAGTTCTTCCAGAATTTTTTCAATCTTTTTAATTCTATATTCCCTTCCTTCCTATTCCTTAGCTGTTTCCATGTTCTGATTTTCAATATCAATAATTATTTCCTCCATGTGGTTGGCCCTGTTCCCTATGGCAGTATTAATTTCTCACTTCTTTTATTGTCCTATTTATCTCTCACATTTCTATCGCAATCTTCCTTACAGTTTGAATATCTTTGTTAAATTCTTCCTTTTGTTCATGGAGTTTTGTTTAATGTCATTCATCTCCTTATTTATGTTGTTTAAATCAATCACAGTGCTCTGCCAGTATGTTTTCATTTCTCTCAGAGCCTTTAGAATGGCTACTTGAAGTTCTCTGTCATTTATGCCAGAAACATCTCGATCTAAGAGGCTGTCTTGGTAAATTTCATGATGTTTTGGAGGAGTTTTAGTTTTAAGGAATTTATCCTGTATGCTGGGTTCTTCCTCATTGACATGAGTGCGTTATGTTCAGTAGTAGTGCACGAAAGCCCACATTGGTACTTTTGTGGAGACTTGGTGTAGGCCAGACACAAGGTGGCACTGTGGGGGGCAAGTGTTAGGAGAGAGGGGTTGTCTATTTCTTATTTCTGGTCTCCTGCTACATTTGGAGTCAGTGTGCATTTGTCATGGTTCCTTCATTTCCTGCATTTTGTTGGTTGGGGAGTTTGTAGGAAAAGTAAGATGCCAAGAAAAGCACACTGGCACAAATCCTCCTTCTGCCCTATGCTGGGGAAGCTAGGTGATGCGGGCCGAGGCTGCTCCTGCTGGCTGGGGCGAATGCTATAAAACCGCCTTTCTTTCCAGGCCTGCTCCAGCTACCAAGTGTTGGGGCAGAGTTTGTGGACTGAAACTAATTTTAGGAGCCAGGGGCATGCGAGCAGGCATGCAAACAAGACCTAAGATGTTGTTTGGATCCCGCGGTAGAAAGGGAGCCAGTTTGTGCCTGCAGCGGGCGATATGGCAAGTGTAGCCCCATGCAGGAACAACATGAGCAGTGCCATCAGCAGGTCAACCTTCACAGCAGGTAGGAATGCAAGATGCCGCCTAGTGCAGGGGTCGTGTGCTGTCTGCTTGGCAGCCGGCTAGCCCCCCCAGTGGGCCACAACCAGGAATTGCCGGCTTCGACCAGGAACCTCAGGACTGCGCAGGACCCGTGTGTGCCTGCCTTGTGTTTCACAAGAGAGCCTAGACCCACAATGTCGTCTCTGCAGTTCAGTCCTTGCTCTGCCCTGCTAATTCTCAAAAGTTACAGAGGCTGGCTCCCAACCTCGGTCCCCAAATCGCCACTCCAAATTCCAGCTCCCCATCCCAGCTCCTCAACAACTCCCTGTGTTCTGACACTTTGCTAGGAATTTTCCTCTTGTCACCTCTTGTCCTGTCCCCCTCCCAAGCACTGCACTGCCCCTGGATGGTCACCCCCGTTCGGGTCCCATTACGATCTGTCTATTATCACGCCCCTCTCTGTGACTCGGCCTCTTCTCTCCAAACTTCAGGTGTTTACTTGCAATACATGGACTTCTCAGCTTCTCTTTTTGTCACTCAGAATCCTCTTTCTTGGATCCTGGGGGCCGTTCAATTTTGTTTTCTGGAAGAGACTTTAGGGACCTCCTATGCAGTCACTATATTGCCGTCCAACCTCCAAGCTTTGAAGAGATTTTTATGAACATCAACAAAATTAAAAGCTTATATTTAATTTGTGGAACCAGCAACAGTTAGTCATGTAATGTCTTCTTTTCTGGTTATTGGATGCCCCTGACTATTGACAGAATGCGAAAAGTTCATGAGGTTTCTGAAAATCCAAGTTGGAATGTTTTATTCAAAGAGAGAAGTATGGGCATGGCAGATTAATGTAGCAGGGTCCAAGGCACCCAGTTGCCCTGAACTTTGGGTTAGCTCTTCTTATACAGAAAAAGTACAGGAAGATTCTTCTATATCAAGATATGGTCACCTGTAAAAAATCACAGGTAGAATCGGGCCACAGTAAACTTTTCCTTGCAGATAGCCAAGCTCAGGTAAGCTCAATTTCCGATATCAGGCTCACTGTAGATAGAGCAGTAGCCATATGAGTTCTTTTATTTGTAGCTAACTAAGCTCAGCTATACTTGGTTCCTGCTAGCCCCCTGAAGTTTGTTTGTATTAACTCTTTTGCTGTCTAATCACTATCAACTGCCCAAATTAACAGTTCCTTCTTGAGAACATGTGGGACACATAAAAACAATCACTATGCTGGATGTCATTTAACATTTGACTTTATTTCAACTTTCAAATTTAATTAAAACCTGCCACTGTTAATGTGAAGAATCAAATTTCAATAAAATAAGTGTGTCATCTTTTATAATTTTCCTAAGAAAAAGCAAAAGAATCATCAAGATTTACCAAAAAGCAAAGGACTAACAGAACTTTGAGTAGAAGAGTTAAGTTAAACAAGTATTTTGAATTATCACTTTCACTAAAGGACAATCGTTTACGTGAGTGGTATCTATCACTTTGGCTTCCCTGGGCCATATTTGAAATAGAATTCTCTTGGGTAACACATAAAATACAGTAGTACTAACAATAGCTCATAAGATATAACAAAAATGACACAATTTGTTTCCTTTTAAGTATTTGTATTGGGCTACATTCAAAGCCATCCTGGGCCACAGTTTGTTCAGGCCTGCCTTATATGAAGCTCGTTTGATATTTTACTTCTAAATCACTGGAGAAAAGTTTAAAAATGCATTTTTATTGTTAGATATATTGGGGTGACATCTGTTAGCAAGGATAACATAGGTATCATGCATACAATTCTACAGTGCCTTGTCAACTTATTGTATAATAAGTTCACCACCCAGTGTGAGTTCTCTTTCCATCACCTTATAATTAGCTTCCCCTCCGTCCTACCTCACCACTTCCACTTTTCCCCTCCCTAACCCGCTCATTCCCAATTAAACATTGAACTATTGAATATGTCCATGGGTTGGTTTTTGTTTGTTCATTTCTTATCTCTTTGTTCCTTTCAGTTTTATATTCTGCATATGAGTGAAATCATACAGTTCTTTGTTTTTTCTGACTGACCTATTTCACTAAGTATGATGATCTTCAGGTTCATTCATTTTGTTGCAAATGACACTATTTCATCTTTTCTTATAGCTGAGTAATATTCCATTGTGTATATGTACCACAGCTTCTTTATCCAGTCATCCGTAGCAGGGCACTTTGTTTGTTTCCATGTTATGTCCACCTTGAACAGTGCTGCAATTAACTTTGGGGGACATAAGTCTTTGTGGACAAAGGTTTTCAGGTTTTTTGGGTAGACCCCCAGGATATGGGTTGCTGGGTGGAATGGGAACTCCATTCCCTGTTTTCTAAGGAACTTCCACACTGCCTTTCACAGTGGTTGTACTAGTTTTCATTCTCAACAGCAGTGTACCGGAGTCCCTTTTTCTCCCCATCCTCTCCAGCACTTGTTATTACTAGTCTTGTTGATAATAACCATTCTAACAGGTGTGAGGTATTACCTCTGTGTTATTTTGATTTGCATTTCCCTGATAGGTGATGAGGTTGAGCATTTTATCATATGTCTGCTGGCCATTTGTACTTCTCCGTGGGAGAAGTGCCTATTTAGATCCTTTGTTTTATAATTGCGTTGTTTGTTTTTTTGTTTTTAAGCCTTATTTTTTCTTCATGTATTTTAGATATTAGACCCTTATCTGATGCGTTATTTGCAAATATTTTCTCCCATTCAGTTGGCTTTCTCTTTGCCTTGTTCATGGTTCCTTTTCCGGTCCAGAAGCTTTTTAGTTTGATAAAATCCCATTCCTTTATTTTTGCTTTCACTTCCCTTGCCTTTGAGGTCAGGTTCATGAAGTCTTCCTGGAGTCCTAGGTCTATAAGTTTAGTACCAAAGTTTTCTTCTACACAGTTTTGTGTTGCAGGTCTGATATGAAAGTCTTTAATCCATTTCGAGTTAATTTGTCCATATGGTGAGAGTTCACAGCTCAATTTCACTTTTTGCATATATTCTTCCAGTTTTCCCAGCACCACCTACTAAAGAGGCTGTCTTTTCCTCATTGTATATTTTTTGCACATTTATCGAAAATTATTTGTGCATAAATGTGTGGGTTTATTTCTGGGTTTATAGTTCTATTCCACTGGTCTTTATTTCTGTTCTTCTGCCAGTACCAAGCTGTTTTGACTATTGAGGCTTTGTAATACCAATTGAAGTCAGGGAATGTAATGCCACCAGCCTTATTCGTTTATGTAGTATTTCTTTGGCAATTCTAGGTCATTTCTGTTTCCATATAAATTTACTAATTCTTTTATCTATTTCACGAAAATATGATTGTGGGATTTTCATGGGTATTGCATTAAATATGTAGGTGGCTTTAGGAGAATGTCCATTTTCACAGTTTTAAATTTTCCATCCATGAACAGGGGATATTTTTCCACTCTAAATTCTGTTTCAATTTCTTACAAAAGTGTCATACTTTTCTGAGTATAAGTGTAACACTCTTTTAATTAACTTAAACATCAGGTATTTCATTCATTTTCTTTTGATAGCAAAGAGAATTGATTCCCTCATATCTTTTTCTATGGATTTGTTGTTTGTCTATAGGAATGCTGTTGATTTTTTTACATTTATTTTGTATCCTGTGACTTTACTATATTTGTTTATGGCTTCTAATAGTTTCTTGGTAGAATCTTTGGAATTATTTATATAAGGTGTCATGTCATCGGCAAGTAGTGACAATTTGACCTCTTCATTCCAAATTTGGATACCTTTGATTCCTTTCTCTTGCCCGATTGCTGTGGCTCGAACTTCCATTACTATATTCAATCACAGTGATGACAGGGGGCATCCCCTGTCCTGTTCCTGATTTTAAGGGAAAGGCTTCAGCTTTTCTTCATTGAGTATGCAGTTAGCAGAGGCCTTTTCATATATGGCCTTTATGATGTTGAGATGCTTTCCTTCTATACCTGTTTTATTTTGTGTTTTGATTCATAAATGGATGCTGTATCTTGTTGAAAGCTTTTCCTACATCAATGGGAAATGGCCATACGTCCTTTATCTTTGATTTTGTTTATGTGGTGTATCACATAAATTGATTTTCCTATGTTGAACCATCCTTGTGCTCCTGGGATGAATACCACTTGATCTTGAAGTATGATCTTTTTGATGAATCGCTACATTCTGTTTGCTATTATTTTGTTTAGAATTTGTGCATCTTTGTTCTTCAGAGATACTGGCCTATAGTACTCTTTCTTTTTATTGTCTTTGCCAGGCTTTGGTATTAGAGGAATGTTGGCCGCATAGAAAGAGTTAGGAAGTAGTGCTTCTTCTTCAATTTTTTGGAGGACTCTGAGGAGGATAGGTGTTTATTATTCTTTGATTGCATGGTAAAACTCACTGG
>PVJL010021705.1:0-10219 GCA_004026885.1 Lyroderma lyra | reverse complement strand
GATGGCTAGGAGGTGGCAGAGGCAGGCTGCAAACCCAGTTATTCCCACTGCGATGGCCCTGTGATTTAAGCCCAGCTTGATACTATTTCCACTTCTGCAACTGTGACTGGGGAGCCACGATTCACTGTATTACCTGTGATACGGGCCAGCTGTCGGCAGGCTTCCTCCTGAACAGGGTCGGAGGGTAAATGTTTGGTGCTTTGCTAACGCCCAGTCTTCTCTCTCTTTGGAGGGAAGAGGCATCTATCGTGTTTCTGTTTTTACAGACAAGGGGCACCTGGAGCTAGCAGGTGCTGGAAGAACCATGGAATCGTTGTCTCGAACCTGCAGGGGAGCATGGCCTGGCTGACCTCGATGTCTGACCCCCGGCCTCCAGACCCGAGAAAGCCCACGTGTCTGTGGCTCTCAGCCACGCAGGTTGTGGTGCCGTCACCGCAGCCACAGGTTACGAATGCAGCCGACGTCTTCTGATTGTGGCCGATGGACATTTGTGACCATCAAAAGTCACCTCACTGTTTTCTTTCCTCTTTCAATGGCTTTGCTCAGAGTCTCTTCTCCACATGGGCTCATCCCTCTCACGGTACCATACCGGACATCAAGTCCACGCTGAGTCGGATACTTGTGTGTCTGTCTTACCTTCGGTAAGGACTCTTCGTGCCCACTTCCCGGCCCACCCTGAGTACAGCCTTTTGTGAGTCCTCATGCGTAAATTCATGTCACACGCTGTCTGATATAAAGAAATAGTTTAAATCCCAGGTAAATGCTAAGGGTAATGCACTCATTTTGGTATTTTTAAATGGCAAAGAGCCATGTGTTTCCTCATGAGGCTTTTCTCTTCAGTCCTTTCTCAAATGTCACTGACTTTGGTTAAAGTTACGGAAGGTTTGTGCATGTTCTTGTGGGTAGCAGCAAGGCTTAGAAGAAGTCAGGTTTGCATCCTTGCTTGATCATCTACTCGTGACTCCATGGGTCCAGCGGATGCTTGGCGCGCACAGACCATAAAACCCAGCTCGCTCCGCGCTTGGGGGAGGCACAATGCCTGGCCGGTGGCCGTCAGAGATGAGCTCTTTTCTATCCCACTGTCTTTTTCGTGGGCTCTCTTCTCATTTCCAGATGGCAGACTGACACACATTCAAGGTGTTCCTTGATAGCTAGAAATCATAATGGCAAAGACGTGGAGTTCCCACCACGTGTCTGGCAATGGAGTAAGTGCTTACATCTAAGGACGTGCTCATAGGGGGGTATGATGCTTCTTCCCATTTAATAGGCAAACTGAGAGGAAACTGGGTCACGAGAGGTGAGGTAACCTGCCCAGGTCTTCTCTGTTAAGCAGAGCGCTAATCAGGCTTCCACTCGGGCAGTCTGCTCTCGCGGCGGTGTAATCACTACCACCCTGCATTCCAGTTGCTGAAATAAAAAGGCGGAGGCGCACGTGGCCCCGGAGTGGCCCAGCTGGAACCCAGATCGGCTTTCGCAAAATTGTAATCAGCGGCAGAATTTCTCCAGCTGAGCTCACGGGCCTTCGGGGACGATGGCGAAAAGTCCGGAGAACTCAGCAGCGGTCAAAGTTCCCTTCCCTTTGGGACTCCTCTAGGCTGTCACGAACAACAGTTAACTACAAGGGTTCCGGCAACAGCACCGAGTCGGGAAACACCAACTATGGGCTCAGGGGCTGGACAGTTACCCTCTCACAACCTCAGTTTCCCCCTGGTGATCTCACGGGGTCACTGTCAAGCACGATGGTGGCAAAAGTGACACCTGCTGAAGGGTGTTCTAACGCTGTGAAAGCCACCTATCCAGTGCTTCCAAGTCACGAGCTCCTGATGTGTCCCACTCAGCTGTGAAGCACATACTTTCCTTAAAATAACGATGACAATACCCACATTCGCTAATGACACGGCCTTTGCTTCGTATACGTTAAAGTGCAATAGAGACGGTCTCCTCATTGATGTCATGCCAGCTGGCATGTCCCCTTGGTCTCTTGCAGAGGGAGAAAGGGGTAAAGTTAATCAGGGAGGAGGGAATGGGGTAACCTAGGAACATGCAGGGGAAGGTCAGATGTCAAGGACAAGGTGGAAGGAAAGCAAGTGGAGGCCCTCACCACTCATCCGATTCCGACTTTGCCAGTAAAGAATCTACCTGTGAGCCCCGGTCACCTGGGAGAGCCAAAGATGAATCTAGATGCAGTCTGCTGAGCAGTGTTTACAGAAGGAGTAAAAAATGTCGTGCTCCTATCTGTATAACTTATTTTTGAAATAAGTGCGTGTGTGTATATGCATATATACACGTCTATGCATATCCATGTACATGCACGTGTGCTGTTGGGACTCGCATAAACGTCGCTGAAAGACATAATTGAATTCCTAGAACCGGGGGCAGTCAGGGGGCTGCAGCCCAGTACCCGGGGGCTCTGACAGAACTATGTCTTAAGTGTTGACAAATATGACACCCCTTAAAGACACGGGGTGTTCAAAAGTTTTTTTTTTCCAACTCCATATTTCTGGAATTCACTGTCCTTCCTTTGTGTTGGTTTTTATGGTTTTTAAAAACCTGCTAATCATTATGCAAGTACTCTATGTCAGGCTCTGGGATAAGTGACTGATGCACACAACACAACACCAAATCCTTGCAAAGAGGTAGCATCAGCCCCATTTCAGGTGGGGAAGTCAGGCTCATGTTCATTCGACGACTTTCTCAAGGTCACTGATTTATGTGAGGCAGAGCAGAAGTCTAACCATGTCTTTGTGACTTTCGTCATGTCGGGACTGATTTGAAAGCCCTGTGCATAGCCCCTAGCACACTTCCTTCTTTCTCTGCTTTTCTTCATTTATTAGAGGCTCAGGAGCTAGAATTCGAATCTCAGAGTGACCATTCAAATGGGTCTTCCACATGGCGTGTAATGGGATCACAAATTTCCCTTCCAACTTAACACAGAGGCACAAAAGAATAAAATTTGAAATTTCACATTTGTCTGTAATAAGCTCGGTCTTTCTCCTGAACTTCCGCTTAGTGGGGAAATAAATGAACTCAATGTCCAGCCTGATATAACTTTAGTCCAGTGTTAAAAGCTAAGAAGTCCGATAATACCTTTAAACTCTCCCTAGGAAGAAGCGAAGTCTGCTATCCCGCAGAGCCCGTCTCTCTCTCTCCTTGGCCTTGGGGAGGATGGAGGGGGTGCTGTGCGAATCGGCGTTAGGCAGACACACGAGTCAGGACAAAGAATCTAGCTTCTAGAACAAACAACTCAACTCCCCTCCACCCCGCCTCCACCCCCCAAAAAAAATCTCAGCGCCTTAACACGAAGGAGGTTTATTTCTCTTTCGTGTCACAACTGAATGGGGGAAGGACCACTTTTCTCCAAGTGGTCAAGTGGTGACTTTCTTTCATCCTTCCTCTCCTTCTCTCCTTCCCTCTCTTCCTTTCTCTTTGCCCTTCAAAACATTTCCTCTCTCTCTCTCTCTCTCTCTCTCTCTCTGTCTCTCTCTCTCTAATATGTGATCCTAGTGCTGGGGAAGAAAATGCATGACGGAAATGTGTATGGGGGACATAAATACTGCCCACATTCCACTTATTCGAACCTGGACACAAGGCCGCAGCCCGGTTGCAAGGCAGGCTGGTAAATGTAGTTTTTCTACATGCTCAGGAAGCGGAAACTAGCCAGGGTCTGCTACAGTGAGGAAGTGCTTCCCGGCCCTCCTGCGAATGCTAGCTGCCAGCTCCCTTGTCTGCCTAGTCACTGGGGTGATGTCCCTTGTTTGCTTCAGATGCCCAAGTGGGTGGCTGGGGCAGCTCATTGCCATTGGTCCTGGCTCAGCCCACATGTCCCGTGGCACTCCCTGCTGCCTTGGCCTCACCTTGGCTCCCACCCCCATTGAGCCTCACGCTGTGTCTCTCTGGTCATCCTGTTGGCCAGAAGTGTCATCCCCAGGCCCTACTGTGGGGTCACCTTGCATTGTCATAGGGGACCCGGTGACTCTGAACTTAGCAGCCACACTACCCGGGAACTCCCGGTGGTTCTGTTTGACCCAAATCCAGGGCTGCCCCCTGCTTGACCACACCCCAGGAATCCTCTCTGGCTGAGGCCCAAGTTGGTGGGGACCTGCCACGGATTCCTCCCGGAGTCCCCAGAAGTAACAATAAGTGGCTCCTCTTCCCAGGGCTTCTGCCGACTTACGCAATTTACCTCCTCCTTCCCTGCACCTAGAGAGGGGACATGGGGTGACGGTGCTGTTCTCTGGGCCTCACGCTCTCCCTTCTCACTGTACCCAGGATGCACAGTGGGTGGGCTTCTCCTCCTCCTCCTTCTGCCATCGCCCCTCCCTCACAGAACAGGCCTTGCACCCCAGAAAAACGCCCATCACTGAGCCCAGGTGTTGGCTGAGCCCAGGTGCTGGGGTGCCACAGGCGATGAAGAGATTGGGGTGATTCTTTCTCAAGACGATGGCCTGATTTGCCAGCTCCGACAATCTAGATTTTGACTTTCAAAAATGAATATTCCCTCCTTTTTTTTTCTGCCCCCCTTTACATCTATTCAAAAACGATTTCTAATCTTTTCCAGGCAGGCAGATGCGGGGTGTGGAGAGCAAAGGAGTATCTACGCAGACAAAGGAGAAGCCTCATTTAATTTAAAATGCCTCAGCTTAATGAGGATCCTCTCCGCGTCGTGGGCCAGGAGGCATTCATTCCACAAATATTTATTGATCGCCTTTTGAACACCGTTCCTGGGAATGGGAATCCTGCAGTAAACAAAGCCAACGGCTCTCGGTGGAGGGACACAGAAATAAATGCTACGTAAGTGAGTCAGTTTGGGGTAGTGCTGAGGGATAATGCAGCAGAGCGTGGGGACGTGCAGGGCCAAGTGCAACGCCAGAGAGCAGGAGCAGGGCTTCAGGTCCTTCCTTTTGCTGGAGGAAGACCTGAAGCAGGCGAGAGCCTGAGCCACGCAGATTTGGGGGGAAAGAACATTCCGGGCAGAGAGGAGGATCAGTGAGACGATCCCATGGGGAGACCTTCCTGGGCTCGTGGGAGAATCTGAGAGGGAGGAGGTCAGTGGTGGAGCAGCAGGGCGGGGAGAGCAGAAGGAAATGACCCCAGAGAGTACTGGGGTGCACATGTGATGTTGAGCCGTTGTCTGTTCCTCAGAGTGAGATGGGGAGCTACCGGGGACCTGGGCGGGAGTGAGGGAATCTGACTTCCGTTCGAACAGAACTGCTCGGCCTTGGCATTGGGGTCAGAGCTGGAGCTCTGCTTGAGTGCGCACAGGGGCAGGGAAGGCGTGCCTTCTCGGGGAGTCCTTGACGTTGGACTTGTCAGGAGGACCTTCTCTCTTCTTCGGGCCCCACAGGACAGAGGTTGGCAGACTACTGCCTGTGCCCACCCTGTCTGTGCCTGCCTGATGTCGGAAATAGAGGTTAATTGGCACGTGGCCATGCTCCTTTGGGGGACGTGCTGTCCATGGCTGCTTTTCTGGTCCAAGGGAAGTGCTGAGTGGCCGGGACACGAACGGGAGCTTCTGCAAAACCTAAAATACAGGGACCGGCAGAAGTAACGCCCCCTTTTTTATGAGCTAATAATCTATACTAAATCTTTTACTGCAAAATCATAAGCATGTCATTCTGTAACATAACAATATTTTGACTACTTAAAAGAGGGCGTTACTTCTGCCGGACCCCGTACGTAGCCGTGCCTTTAAAGAAAATGTTTGCAGACCTCTGTTATGGGGAACAAATACTGGACAGACAACTAGGAGAGAGAACCAAGAACATATGAGATTCAGGGATAAGCTAGGTTTGAAGCCAAAAGATGTCAAAACACGATGCAAATTTATTTATAGTGAAATAGGCCATAAAATGAAAAGAAGATAGGAATTCAGCTGCAATGCAAATTCCTAGAAGTTTGGGGGTTTGGGGCTATCAGGAGTGACCTTAGTAAGATAGGTATGTGGTCACCGCCTTGGCGGAAGAATTTAACTGTTAAATACCTGCTTTCCGCACCAGAGAACCCTGTAGATCCCAAGATGGGCTGGAAAATTCCAGCAGGGGTTAGATTGGATGTGTCTTCTCTGGACTTCATTTGCTAATTGCCTGGCCTTTCATTTAAGAGTCTTGCTTAAGTACATATCGATTTCGTCTAAAAGATCACGGAGCCGTGCGCGAGCAGCTCCCGTAGGTGGAAGGCGGTGCTAGCTAGTGACGTCCTTAGTACTTCTGTGTAAGCGCCTTCGATCTTGTAAAAGCAGTGGGGGCTTTCTCTGTCTCTCAGACCCGGTGCCACGCGCCACTGCTTTCTGCTTCACGTCCCTCACTCAGCTCAGGGCAGCCTTGGGGAGGGGACACTTCGGCTAATCTAGGTTTGCCAGGCACCCAGTGGCCAGCTCATGCGGCTTGCTTCTCACGTGAGCCCCCCGTGAAGCTTCCTAAGTGCTTGGCATTGCCACTGTAATTGGTTCCACTCAACGCGTGCACGGTCACCAAGACATTTTCCTAATGACTTGTAATGAGCGCGCTAGTCATTACGAATGGGTTGTCTCAGGCAACTCCAATTCCCTGCTCAGTGGCCGGAGCAGGCAGCACAGTCAGGGCCGGGGTCGCCGGTACACCGCCACCTTAGAGAGGAAGTTGTTGCCCAGAGTCACGTCTGTGACTCTAATGAAGTCATGTTGGTTAAGTGGTTTGGCATAAATGCCAGTAACTTAAAGTCTCTTCCGTAACTTCGCATTAGTTGAGGACTTAACAAGATACCTCATACTTGAGGGCCATTAGCACCTTTCAAAGAATGTGCATTCGTACTGTCACAGCTCATACGCCTTTACCCTGGAGCCCCTTGGCCTCTCAAAAGTTAATACAGCAGACTCTCAGTTAACCGGCACCATGGGGACTGGAAGATGCCGGAGAAATGTAAGTGGACTCTCCATCAACTGAAACTCAAGCAGCTTGAGTTCTGCTTAACAGAGAGTCTACCGTACTATCACCCAGTTACCCAAGCACATAGGTCATGTCTGTTGCCAAGGCTGGACCAGATCCATGCAATGACTTTGAAGTTGAGGCTGTGCTAAGCTATCTGTGGCCTTGACTTGACCAACTTTGTGAAAGCCATGGAAGGGCCTCCTGTCTGGAGCTGACCTGAGTGAGACACAGAGGGTGTTTTCTTTCATTAAGAGGCGTGTGCCAGAGTCAGGGCAGTTGGTTCCTGCCTCCTGTTCTGCCCCCTGGCCTTCCCCATGGGTTGGTAGGAGTTGGAATTCAGGGGTAGGCTCTAGTCCTGTGATGAGTACTTGTATACTTGGGATCCAGGAGAAACAGACCAACTGGACAGAGAGGAGTGCGCAATGTTCAGGGTTGTAGCCTAGTTCACACAACTCAGTGTGAGGGACAAAATCTGGCCCAGGGCACACTCAGTACTCAGTATTAGCGCTACCAGCCAAGATGAGACCTCGTTGTACCACTGGGCTATAGTTTTTTCGGGAAAAGAGAACCACTAGGATGTATCTACGTATCTACGAGTATATCTATATCTACATGTCTATCTATCTACCTATCTATTAATATTTATCTATCACCTATCTATTATCTATCTATCTATCTGATGGTGCATTATGAGAAATAGGATCTCATAATATGGAGACTAGGAAGTTCCATTCTCCGCTGTTTGGCAGCCAGAGACCCGGGCAGGCGGGTGGTGCAGTTTTGGTCCGAGCCTGCAGGCCTGAGACCCAGGGGCGTCCATAGAGCAGAAGGGTTTGCTGAGACAGGAGGCTTGCAGCCTGAGACATGTTCTGGGGCAGATATTATGTGCACTGTAGCTGGGGGATCCCCTTGCCTCCAGGCCTTGGGATGCCCCCGCCCAGGGTGACTGGTGCTGCCACAGTAGGGGGCTCCTAGAAGTGGGTTCGAAACTGTGGTGGTGAATTCCATGCGCCCACTTGAGTGGGCCGTGGGCGCCCAGATAACTGCGCACACACTGTTTTGGGAGTGTCTGTGGATTGGTGGCCCAAGGGCAGCAGACTGCCCTCCCTCATGGGGGCGGCTTCTTTATACCAGCAGAAGAGCTGCAGAGAACAAAGGTGAGTCAGAGGGAGCTCCTCCTCCCGGACGAGCTGAGCTGGGACGTGGGCCTTGGACGGAAATGTGGGCTCTTCTTGCGTCTTGAGCCAGCTGGTTTTGGACTGAAACTCATAGCCCTGGCTCTCCGGGGTCTCCGGCCTGCCAACCGCACGTCCTGGGACTCCTCAGCCTCCAAACGTGTGTGAGCCAATTCCTGATAATAAGCCAGTCTCTCTCCCTCTCTCATCACACACCCGCACGCTGTCGGTCCTGTTTCTCTCGAGAATCATCACTAATACACAAACCCGCTTGACATTCAAGAAGCAGGGAGCCTCTACTTTGCAAATTGCATGATATGGTGTGTTCTCTCAGCTCTGAGGGGTCCGGGGTGGGTCCCCGTTCCTCCTGTCCCTGGCTGGGCACGGAGCAAGCTCCTGCAGTAGGGCGAGGAGGTGGGGGTTAAGAGGAGCCCTCTCACGTCCGGTCTCCTCCAGGGGAGCTCTACGGCTTCAATTCCCAGGGCGCAGGGGTCACCTGGGACACGAGGCCTTATTTGCAAAGAACAGCTGTCAGATCCCCGCCACCATAGACCTGTACCAGCGAAGGGGAAGGATGGTCACCTCTGACTTTTTCTCCTCTCCTCTGTCTTACCAAAAGGTCTGTGCCATTAACTAGGAAGGTGTCCTTAAAGGTTTGCGCTGTGCACGCTTCGCAGCGAATGAAGCCAGAGGCCAAGAAAATGCCGCAGGTGCACGCGTGGTGTCGGCCACCCCTCCAGCTCGGACACCGTCCACCGAGTCAGGCGGGATCTGTAGGTGCTCAGCCCCAGCGGTGCTCACGCACCATGGGGACCCACGGGGCGGCGCGGGATCACCCCGAAGGGGGTTTTTAAACAGTGTCTGAAAGGCGGGGTCTCTATCCAGCGCAGTGCAGAGACACAGAGCCTCTGCACTTAGAG
The DNA here is from genome assembly GCA_004026885.1 of Lyroderma lyra. NCBI lineage: Eukaryota > Metazoa > Chordata > Mammalia > Chiroptera > Megadermatidae > Lyroderma > Lyroderma lyra. The sequence goes on along the minus strand of PVJL010021705.1, from coordinate 1,219 downwards.
ACTCTCCCGTCTTGGCCCGAGGTGCCAGCCCACGTCTCCCTCATCTCCTTCATCTGTCCCTGGCCCGTGAATTCAGAAGCGGTCACGACGGTCCCGCGCATGGACGACGGAGAGATGTGGGACGAGGTGGAGGAGGCGATCTGTGGCAGCCACACGTTGCAGAGCCTGGGCTCGAACTTGGTTGTTCCTCCTCTCCCTTCTCCGATCCTCCCTCTCGGCCTCCTTTCCTCCCTTCCCTCCTTCTAGCTTCCTCCTTTCCTCTTTCGTCGGACACGGGGGGGAATCTGCAGGCACTTTCCGAGGAGCTGGGGACCCAGGGCCCAGGGGCGCACAGCTCCTGTCCCTCAGGAGGCACCCTCAGCGGGACAGGAAACAGACACGTCACCACATCAGGACAAGGCCACATGGCGAAGTAAGAAGAGGCCTTTCCACGGGGCACTGCCACCCTGCGAGGTGGCAGAGGCTCAGTCCCCCTGGAGGAATGGCAGCAAACTCTCCCTGGAGTAATATTTGAGCTGAGGATGGAAGGAAGTGTGGGCATCTTGTCGATGGAAGGAGCGGCGTGGGCAGAGGGCACAGCTTGTGCCAAGGTCACCCCGTGGTCAGAGACCCGCAGGGCGCTCGGCTCTCCGACCGGCTGAGGCTGACTTCCAACAGGTGACACAAACTGTAGTCACAGCTCACGGCCCGTTCCCGAGCCCACGCGACGGGCACGCAGGCCACATGCAACCACGCTGCCTGACGTGGAAGCCCGTCGTGACCGCCCGGGTGGCTCCGGCCCTTCCTCCCACCACGAAAAGAGCCGTGTCAGTCTAATGGCTGTCATATTACCTCCCATTAACTTCATTATTGGACACTAACTGTTTCTAGCAATAATTCATTCCCTGGTAATGACTCCGTCTCTGGTGGCCGGATAATTACTGTCACCAGTGCGATCAGACGGCGGGGCTCCGGGTTGCTGTCTCCATCTGGGACCGGGGCACAAATCAACGGCGACTTCAGAGCTTGTAGGATTTTCCCGGGTTTGACAGAGGAAAGTCACCTCCTGAGTGACAGAAGCAGCGATTTCCCCTGGGGATTCTGGAACCCCAAGATAGATGTTTCGCTGCCCTTGGGCTTCTGGATAGCCCTGGGGGTCTGTGTGTGTGTGTGTGTGTGTGTGCGCGAGTGTGTGCGCGCGTGTGTGTGTGCGCGTGTGTGAGTGTGTGAGTGTGAGTGT
>PVJL010021704.1:0-10221 GCA_004026885.1 Lyroderma lyra | reverse complement strand
AGCTTGTGTAAAAAAAGATGAGTTTGATTTTTTAAGACAATAATATGCTCACACTTCTCAGTGTCACCTTAGTGTTCTGCACAGTGCAGGACACTAAACATTTGTGGAATAAAAACCCAGGTGTAGTTCTATGACTGGACAGCAGAGGTCGCACTATGGCGGGGCTCCCTAGATCTTAGTGCTGTGAAAGACAAAAAGATATTGACCATGTCTTTGCTCAGGTGAGAAGCATTTAAAGGGGAACAAGGGCTTTGGGGACTTGAATGCTTCCGAAGCAGTGGTGTGCCATAGGATACACAACTGATAGAGTCACACAGAGTTTGCCTGGCTTTTTTGCCCCATGTCAAGCTGTGAAGGACTCTACAGCCTCCATCGCAGCCCTCCAGGTAGACAAGGAAAAATCAGTGCCCTGTGATTTGGGATTAGTTGAAAGAAACACTCCTGCTGCCAGAGCCTGGGTAAGCACCATGGTCTTTAAGATTCTTTTCTTACTCCACAAATTAACACTAGTTATTTTGGTGACACTATCTTGCCAGAGTGGCCAGGAGTTGCACGGGCCTTGATAGCCAGCCCTGAGGTCATGGCTGATGCGAGATAACCAGGAAAGAAGTCACTGCACACATGTTGCTTAAGTAAGTTGACCCTCCCACATTGAGCAAAAGGATGTACACACTTGGATCTGAGGTGCTGCTCTTCTTTGGAGATTCAGGAAGTTATGGAATCCAGTGGCTGAAATGGTCCTTCATCCTCCATGCAGCTCTGACATAAACTTCAAATTTTGTAAACAGGTGACTCTGCAAAGCTTTTGAATCCTATTTGGGCTACAATGGTGGTGACTTGGGGCATTTTTATTATTAAAGTGCACCTTCACAGAGTCAGAGGCCAGACTTACTAATGGGACTGGACTGGGGAAAGGTGAAAGAGCAATACAACTGAAGGACAGTCAGGGCATTCACATCTTAAGAGGCTTTAAAGTAGGAGTTGCATTCCCTGAAAGGCTGGTTTTCATTCTCTGAGTCTTGTTCTCCTGTCTCTGGTGTTTCTCTCCCTAGTTATACCAACAGATAATTAGGAATTCTTTTTTTAGGGAAGGGGTCCCAAACATTGGAAGTTGGTGATCACTGGTAGGGGTTTACAGGTGTACATTTGCGACATGCTTGCCATGGCAGAAATTGTGAACTTGGTTAAAGCTGGCATGCCCTCTTCAAACTATTCTTTCAAGGTATATATACATCCTTGGGCATCTTCACTTCACACACCTTGTGGGTTTTTAAGCAATGCACATTGGTGTCCTCTGGCAGAAGTTGGGAAGAGACTGCAAGGAGAAATTAGTTTTCTCCAGGTTGGTTGCATGGGTGGAAATGTTCACAGTGAAGTTATGGGTTGCAAGTTGTGAGGTCCCAGTTTTTCCAGAAAATGTAGCCAGACAAAAGACAATGAGATATGAATAAGTCATCATTGGAAACATTAGCTATGCTTACTTAATTATCTACACTTCTGCCATGAATTATAGCTGTTTTTTTGTATAAACATCAATGTCATACAAATTATAGTTCAAGTCATTATTGTAAATATAATTTTATAATAAATTTTTTGTTATATAGGTTAGATATAGATGCATACTTTTTTCTGGTAGCAATAGTTTTAGTGCCATCGGTTGGTTTGTTTTTAAAATTATATGATAGACAACAGCTTGTATAATATAAATATTATTAAAATAAACTAATGTGATTCTCCTTCAATTATTCTGGGTTCAATACTTTCTTGTAATTTTCATAGAAATTTCAATATTTTCTTAGATTTTATTTTTTTATTATTATTTTTTATTTTTTTATTTATTTTTTTCGTTGGGGTGACATCTGTTAGCAAGGGTTACATAGGTTTCAGGCATACAATTCTACAGTGCATTGTCAACTTGATGTATAATCAGTTCACCACCTAATATGACTTCTCTTTCCATCAACTTATATTTAGTTTCCACCCCTCCTCTCCCACCCCCTCCCCTTTCTCCCCTCCCTAACCCACTCGTCCCCAAATAAATATTGAACTATTGATTGTGTCCATGGGTTATTTGTTCATTTCTTTTTTTCTTTGCTTTCAGTTTTATATTCTGCATATGAGTGAAAAAAATTCAGTTCTTTGTTTATTATGTCTGGCTTATTTCACTTAGCATGATGATCTCCAGGTCCATCCATTTTGTCGCAAATGGCAATATTTCATCTTTTCTTACAGCTGAATAATATTCCATTGTGTATATGTACCACAGCTTCTTTATCCAGTCGTCTGTCGCAGGGCACTTTGGTTATTTCCATGTTTTGGCCATTGTGAACAGCGCTGCAATGAACATTGGGGTACATAGGTCTTTGCAGACATAGGTTTTCAAGTTTTTGGATAGATCCCCAGAAGGGGGATTGTTGGTTCAAATGGTAACTCCATTCCCAATTTTCTGAGGAATCTCCACACTGCCTTCCACAGCGGTTGTACCAGTTTGCACTCCCACCAGCAGTGTACCAGAGATCCTTTTTCTCCACATCCTCTCCAGCACTTGTTATTCCTTGTCTTGTTGATAATAGCCATTCTAACAGGTGTGAGGTGGTATCTCATTGTGGTTTTGATTTGCATTTCCCTGATAGCTAATGAGGATGAGCATTTTTTCATATGTCTGCTGGCCATTTGTATTTCTTCATGGGAGAAGTGTCTGTTTAGTATTTCTGCCCACTTTTCAATTGGGTTGTTTGTTTTTTTGTTGTTAAGTCTTATTAGTTCTTTATATATTTTAGATATTAGACCCTTCTCTGATGCTTTATTGGCAAATATTTTCTCCCATTCATTGATGGTTTCTTTTGCTGTGTAGAAGCTTTTTAGGATGATATAGTCCCATTTATTTATTTTTGCTTTTACTTCCCTTGCCTTTGAGATCAGGTTCATGAAGTCTTCCTTGTGTCCTAGGTCTATAAGTTTAGTACCAATGTCTTCTTCCATACAGTTTATTGTTGCAGTTCTTATATGAAGGTCTTTAATCCATTTTGAGTTAATTTTTATATATGGAGAGAGTTCATAGTTCAGGTTCATTCTTTTGCATATGTTTTCCCAGTTTTGCCAGCACCACCTACTAAAGAGGCTGTCTTTGCCCCCATTGTATGTTTTTTGCTCCTTTATCGAAAATTATTTGTCCATATATTTGTGGGTTTATTTCTGGGTTTTCAGTTTTATTCCATTGATCTATATTTCTGTTCTTCTGCCAGTACCAAGCTGTTTTGACTATTGATGCTTTGTAATATAAAGAGACGTCAGGAAATGTAATGCCACCAGCCTGATTCTTTTTATGTAGTATTGTTTCGGAAATTCGAGGTCTTTTATGGTTCCATATAAATCTAATAATTCTTTTATCTATTTCACGAAAGTATGATTGAGGGATTTTGATGGGTATTGTATTATATCTGTAGATTTCTTTGGGCAGAATGGACATTTTTACATTATTAAGTCTTCCTGTCCATGAACAGGGGATATTTTTCCACCTCTAAAAGTCTGTTTCAATTTCTTTCAAAAGTGTCTTATAGTTCTCTGTGTATAAGTCTGTCAGGTTCTTTGTTAAGTTAATTCCGAGGTATTTCATTCTTTTTGTTGTGATAGCAAAAGGAATTGTCTCCATCATTTCTTTTTCTGAGGATTCGTTGTTTGCATAAAAGAATGCCGTTGATTTTTGTACATTGATTTTGTATCCTTCACTGTACTATATTCATTAATTGTTTCTAATAGTTTCCTGGTGGAATCTTTGGAATTTTTTATATAAAGGATCATGTCATCCGCAAATAGTGACATTTTGACCTCTTCTTTCCCAATTTGGATACCTTTGATTCCTTTCTCTTGCCTGATTGCTATGGCAAGAACTTCCAGTACTATATTAAATAACAGTGGAGACAGGGGACATCCTTGTCTTGTTCCTGATTTTAGGGGAATAGGTTTCAGCGTTTCCCCATTCAGTATGATGTTAGCGGAGGGTCTCTCATATATGGCCTTTATTATGTTGAGATACTTTCCTTCTATGCCAATTTATTTTAGTGTTTTGATCATAAATGGATGTTGTACCTTGTCGAAAGCTTTTCCTGCATCAATTGAAATGAGCATATGGTCTTTATCTTTGATTTTGTTTATGTGGTGTATCATATTGATTGATTTTCTTTTTTCTTTTTTTTTAAATTCATTTTTATTGTTAGACTTATTGGGGTGACATCTGTTAGCAAGGATTACATAGGATTCAGGCATACAATTCTACAGTGCATTGTCAACTTGATGTATAATAAGTTCACCACCTAATGTGACTTCTCTTTCCATCACCTTATATTTAGCTTTCCCCCCTCCTCTCCCACCCCCTCCCCTTTCTCCCCTCCCCAACCAACTCGTCCCCAAATAAACATTAAACTATTGATTGTGTCCATGGGTTATTTGTTTGTTCACTCATATGCTGAATATTAAACTGAAAGCAAAGAAAAAATGAAATGCACATTGATTGATTTTCTTATGTTGAACCATCCTTGTGCTCCCGGCATGAATTCCACTTGAGCATGATGTACAATCTTTTTGATGCATTTTCGTATTCTGTTTACTAATATTTTGTTCAGGATTTTCGCATCTGTGTTCATCAGAGATATTGGTCTATAGTTTTCTTTTTTTGTGTTGTCTTTGCCAGGCTTTGGTATTAGAGTAATGTTGGCCTCATAGAATTAGTTAGGAAGTATTACGTCCTCTTCAATTTTTTGGAAGAGTCTGAGGAGTATAGGCGTTAATTCTTCTTTGAATGCTTGGTAGAACTCGTTGGTGAATCCATCTGGTCCAGGGCGTTTGCCTTTACGGAGATTATGTATAGTCATTTCAATCTCATTGCTATTGATTGGTCTATTTAGATTATCCAGTTCTTCTTGGTTCAGTCATGGTAGGCTATAAGTTTCTAGAAACTTGTCCATTTCTTCTAGATTGTAAATTTTGTGGCATAAAGTCCTTCATAATATTTTCTTATAATCCTTCATATTTCTGTGGTATCAGTGGTAATTTCTCCCCTTTCATTTCTAATTTTGGATATTTGTGTCCTTTCCTTTCGTCCTTTGATTTTTCTCGCCAGGGGTTTGTCAATTTTGTTGATTTTCTCAAGGAACCAGCTCTTCGTAATATTAATTTTTTCTATTGTCTTTCTGTTCTCTAATTGGTTTAGCTCTGCTTTAATTTTTATTATTTCTTTCCTTCTGCTGACTTTGGGTTTTGTCTGCTCTTCTTTTTTGAGTTCTTTAATATGGGATCATCAGATGTTTGCTTGTGATTTTTCTTGTTTCTTAAGATAGACCTGTAATGATATAAATTTCCCTCTTATTACCGCTTTCGCTGTGTCCCAATAATTCTGATATATTCATTGTCATTAGTTTCTATATAATTTATAATCTCATCTTTTATTTGTTCTTTTATCCAGTCCTTTTTTAATAAGCTGTTGTTTAATCTCCATGTATATGTGGTTTTTTCTGCTTTCCTTTTACAGTGATTTCTAATTTCAAAGCTTTGTGGTCTGAGAATACACTTGGTATGATTTCAATTTTCTTGAATTTGCTGAGGCTACTTTTGGGTCCCAGCATATGGTCTATTCTTGAGAATGTTCCATGCGCACTAGAAAAGAAGGTGTAGTCTCTTTTTGCTGGATGAAGTGACCTGTAAATGTCAATGATGTCCAGTTGCTGTAATGCGTCATTTAGAGCTGTTATTTCCTTATTTATTTTCTGTTTGGATGATCTGTCCATGGCTGTTGTCGGGGTGTTTAGGTCCCCCACTATGATTGTGTATTCATCAGTTTCTCCTTTCAAGTCTGTTCGTAGTTTCTGTATATATTTTGGTGCATCCTGATTGGGAGCATATATGTTGATTAGTGTCAAGTCTTCTTGTTGTTGCATTGTACCTTTTATCATTATGTAATGACCATCTTTGTCATTTACTATCTTTTGTAACTTAAAGTTTATTTCATCAGATATCAGTATGGCCACTCCTGCTTTTCTCTGGTTATCATTTGCTTGGACTATTGTAACCCATCCTTTCACTCTGAGTCTGTGTTTGTCCTTACAGCTGAGGTGTGTTTCTTGGAGACAGCATATGGTTGCATTCTGTTTTTTAATCCAGTTTGCTACTCTGTGTATTTTTATTGGTGAGTTCAGTCCATTGACATTTAGAGTGATGATCGCTATGTGAGGATTTCCTGTGGCCATTACTCATTTCTTTCTTTGTTTTTGTTTGTTTGTTAATTTTTTTTCTTTCTTGTTGCCCCAACTTTTTCCATTTTTCCTGATGTTTTGTTTCAGGCTGAAGAGCTTCCTTCAGTATTTCTTGGAGTGCTGGCCTCGTGCTGGCAAATTCCCTCATCTTCTATTTGTCTGAGAAGGTCTTTATTCCACCTTCATATCTGAAAGATAATTTTGCTGGATAATTTATTCTTGGCCGGAAGTTTCTCTCTTTTAAATTTTTGAATATTGGTTCCACTCTCTCCTGGCTGGTAGAGTTTCTGCTGAGAAATCTGATGCCAGCCTGATGGGTTTTCCTCTAAACGTTATAGTTCTTTTTTCCCTGGCTGCCTTGAGAATTGTCTCTTTGTCTTTAGTTTTGGACATCTTTAGTACCATGTGTCTTGGAGAAGATCTGTTGACGTCCACGTATCTGGGAGACCTATTTTCTTCTTGAACTTGGGGTTCCAGATCTTTCCATAGGTTTGGAAAGTTCTCATCTACGATTTGTTTGAGTATGCTTTCTGTAGATTGCTCTGCCCCCTCTTCTATTCCTATTATCCTGATGTTGTTTTGTCTCATGGAGTCGGATATTTCTTGCAGAGTTCTTTCAATCCTCTTGGTTCTATATTCCCTCTCTTCCTCTTTCTGTGCTGTTTCCATGTTCTGGTCTTCAATATCACTAATTCTTTCTTCCATCTGGTTGGTCCTGTTTCCTATGGCAGTTATTTCATTTCTCACTTCTTTTATGGTATTATTTATTTGTCGTATTTCTGTCTCAATCTTTCTTATGTTTTGAATTTCTTTGTTAAATTGTTCTTTTTGTTCACAGAGTTCCTTTTTTATGTCATTTATATCATTTTTTATATTATTTATCTCAGCTATGGTGTTCTGCCAATAGGTTTTCATTTCTCTCACAGCCTTTAGAATGGCTGCTTTAAATTCTCCATCACTTAAGTGAGTCCCTTCCAGTTGTAACAGGCTATCTTGTGGGTGAATTTCATGTTCTTTCTGAGGAGTTTTAGTTTTTAATGAATTCATCCTGTCCGCTGGGTTCTTCCTCTTTGACATGAGGGCTTTATGTTCAGTGCGCAGATTATTGCTTTTGTGGTGTCTTGCTGTAGGGTAGACACTAGGTGGCTCTGGGGGTCAAGTTTTGGGGGAGGGGGGTTGTTTGTTTCTTGTTTCTGATCTCCTACTGCATTTGGAGGCTATGCGCATATATCCTGTGGAGAGGCCAACAAAAGGCTTGCCTTCTACCCTTTGCTGAGGAAGCTGTCTTTGCTAGCTTGGGTGAATGCTAGCAAATCAAATCAGTCTTTCTTCCCAGCCCTGATTCAGTACCTGGCTGTCTAAAAGCTTACACTGCTTTCAGAACGCTGGGCTGCACGAGGAAGTGCCCGCTCCATAAGTCCAAAACTGTGGGCCTGGCCTGAGACAGCAGGGTCACCTTTGCAGCAGGCTGGGTACAGGAACTGCAGCCCTGTGTATGTCTCCAATGGGCTTGGAGCTGGGGTGTTATCTTTGCAGTTCAGAGTCCTCGCTCAGCCCTTCTACCACTAAAGAGTTCCAGAGGCTGACTCCCAAACTCCTTCTGTCCCCAGCTCCCCAGTCTCTCTCCCCTCCCCCAAACTGCGCACCTCCTCATAGTCAGCAGGGATCAGGTCCCACGTGGTCCGTGGTCCGTCTCTGCTCCCTTCCCTCTCCCCGACTCGCCCCCTTCTCGCCAGTCTTCAGGTGTTTACTTGCGATTTGTGGATTTCTCAACAGCCAGTTTGTCACTCAGGGTCCTCTTTCTTGGCTCCTGGATGGCCATTCAATTGTGTTTTCTGGGAGAGGCTTTAGGAACCTCCTCTCCAGTCGCCATCTTGTCTTCTCTCCCTTCTTAGATGTTAAATATAGTCGCACTTGTTTTGGAGGTGATAGTTATTGTACATTTTCATACAAATAATTTGTATTATATTTTTCAATTAATTTTCACCACGCGGTATTTCATTATGTAGTGAATTTTGTCTTGTGTTATATTCCATGTTAGAGTGCATGAGCAATAAAATTTGCTAAATTTTTCATTTCAAAGAAACGTACATTTACACACACCTCTTTATTACAGTTGTGCATGAATAAGTATCTGAAACCATAAATTGGTTCATATTACTTGAAAAAGTAATACTAGTTTTAAGAAGTCGTCCCAAACTAATAAACCACTCTTAGGTGAACAAACTTAGAAGTGGAAATGTTCCTATGTGCAATACATATTACAGTAAAAAGCCAAATGCCATATACAACATCACTTACAAAAAATGTGACATGATTTTTTTCAATTAAATTCTATAACACTACAAAAACAAATCATTTCAGGAAGAGCAATGAGACAAAACACACTAGTCCCAGTAAGTACGCTAGTAACTGGGTGACATTGTTCATTGAAAAGGTCTGATTTTTTGTGGATTATTCTACGCTGAGTCATTACTGGACAGAAATGGAAGTCAGTGCACAAAACGATCTTCATTAAAGTCTCTTTTCAACTTTCCAGTGCACACAAACATACACACACACACATATATATGTGATGTGTGTGTGTGTATATATGCACACACATATATATACATATATACACACACACACATATATACATATACACATATATATATCTGTGTGTATATATGAGAGAGAGAGAGAGAGAGTGTGTGTGTGTGGGTGTGTATACTTAAAATTATTCTGAATATTCATTACCATACAATTTTATGGTAATTTCAGTTTTATGAGGCAACATAGTGATTACACATTTATATACCTCACAATGTAATCACCACAATAATTCATCTGTCACTGTACAAAGTTATCACAATATTATTGACTCTATTCCCTATGCTCTACTTTAAATTACAGTCACACCATTTTTAAAATTATAGGTACGTTTTCAAGAAAACATACAGAGAGAAGGTGTACTCCTTCATTTCCTAAACTTCTCTGAGTGACTTTGGGTTTCTGGTGTCTTATTAAAAAAGAAACGTGTAAAGATCAGTGCAAAGTTTTATGAAAATATTCATAAAAATTATAAATAAGATTACTTTATTAGCAACTAAGCAATGCCTTACATACACTCCTTCAGTTCTATTTATAGGAGAATTGTGAAACCAAGTACAAATGCACCATCAAACTAATTCTGTAAAACATATTGAAAGTTGAAATAACAGAGGTTTTACAGGTTTATCAACTTGATGAGTGCCACAGAGCTAGTAAAAAGTACAATAATATTTGGGCCCATGTTCTTTGCTAAGAAGGTAACAGTTTGAGAGTGGTTGCTTGATTTCAAATAACACAGCATGTTTGTACATTTGTGAGTCCTCTGCAAATCCCAATGTCTGCTGACAATTTGACATATTTACAAATGGTGTTAATATTATACATTCAGTATTCAATTCGTCTGCAATTTCAATTTTAAAGCAATCATAAACATTTCATATGAAAACAATAAAAATTTACATCACTTCAAAAATTACATGGACTGATAAACTTATTCTATACTTCCCTTAAAAGAAAATTTCTGGAATAATCATGGGATCAAAGAGTGAAATAGATTTTGGCTGCCAGAGGCTTGGGACAAAAGAAGTGGGAAGTGAAAAGTTTGGGTGAGGAATTTTGATTTGGGAGATAAAATATTTTATGGCTTCATAGTTATCATGGATAATCTAAATGCTCGTGAATGTATACCTTGTCGTGATAATTATAAAATTTTACTATAATGAATTTAACACCTTAATGTACGGGATTATATTAATGTGGAAAAAGTAAATTAAAGAACAAACAAGCAATAACAATAAAGGACAAAGAAGAAAAAGCATGTTCTGGTGAAGGACAGGATTGAATGTGTTGAACAGGAAGCAGTGCCAGAGGCCATCCAGATTCAGCCACCACTGCAGCAATGCTGGGCACAGTGACATTCCCAGGTTTTCTGCAAACACCA